>VWZI01017383.1:457449-538872 GCA_013396835.1 Psilopogon haemacephalus | reverse complement strand
TGGGTAAAAAGAGGGAGTAAATTATGCAAATAAAAAAAAAAAAACAGAAAAAAAAAAAAAAAAAAAAAAGAAAACAAAAAGGCACCTTGTGAATCATCTAATTGTGTGTCCTTCTGATGCTGTGGGTATTGATTTGTGTGCTCTAATGCTGAGAACAATTACAGGGATGTTTACAAAAGCTCTTTTTAGTCAGGGACTGGGAGTTTCCTTGCGAGCTCATCCCTTGGCGCAGCTGCCTGGGATATCAAAGGGTGATAGTTTTAGGTGGTTTTGTGTGTAAATAAGTGAGGGTAGGAATTCATTGAATGGTTTCTGTTCTTTCTCNTTTTTTTTCTTTTTTTTTCACTCCTAGGCTTTCTTGGGTGCTGCTCTACATGAGCCTGATTTTTGTCATGTCCATTCTCATGGCGGTGATCGCGACAGCCTCTTCCCTCTTTCCCCAGAGCAGTGCCTTTGTCATATTTCTCCTTTTTTTCCTGTATGGACTCTCTTCAGTAAGTATTCTTGGTCTTGTTGAATTTGGCTTTCCCATCCTTGTGAGTTCCTTATTTGATATATGTAATTTTTTTTTCCTTCCCATTTAATCTTGTTCTCTCTACCAGAGCACCTGGAACACATGTAAGTGATGGTGGGTGTCTTCTCCTGTCCCCATCCCATTCCCAGGATCCACTCCAGTTAGGGATGTGGATGTTCTGGCACAGGTTGCCCAGAGAGGTTATGGATGCTCCTTCCCTGGAGGTGTTCAAGACCCAGGGCTTTGAGTAATGTGGTCTAGTGGAAGATGTCTCTGCCCATGGCAGGGGGTTGGAACTAAACGATCTCTAAGGTCACTTCCAAACTAAACCACTCTATGATTTTATGTTGTGGAGCTCTTGATGGTCACTTAGAGAAATATCTGTCCTTACTGAAACGCCTGAGTTGATAATCACCTGTCTTTGAACTGAAAACACTGCACAGCACTGTTTTGGAGTCTAAACCCATGCCCTTTTCTACACATTTGCTGCTATTATGTAATGTTTAAAGCCTGGTGAAAGGCCAGAGAATCACTTTAGATGCCAGACTGCTTCTCTTGACTTGATAAGCAGCAGTGCAGAAATAGTTAACTTGTTTGCCATCTCTCCTTTACAGCAGAGGTAGTGACCAGGGGTGTGTGCACCCTCAGCTACTTATTTGTCTTCTACAGTTATTTTTCTCTGTCACCTTTGGGAAGTCTTCCTTCGTGATCATCTGAAAGGGAAATGTGGGATGTGGCTGAATGCTGCTGTGACTGTACAAGGGAAATGATGTGATGATTATAGAATCATTGAACTGATTTGGTTGGAAAAGTCTCTCTAAGGTCCTTGAGTCCAACTATCAATGTAAGACCACTCTGGCCATTAAACTATGCCCTAAAGTGCCACATCCATGTTCCTTGAACACCTCCACCTCTTCCCTGGACAGCCTGTTCCACTCTTGCAGGAAAGGAGTTTTTCCTAATCTCCAACCTCAACCTCCTCTGGCACAATTTCAGTTCATTTCCTCTCATTCTGTCACCTGATATCAGAGAAAAGACTGAAGAGTGAAGCTGTGGTCATTTTCCTCCAATTCTTCTGTCCCCTGGGTTATTAATATTTTTAAGCCAATGCCTCCTTTCTCTCTCTTTAATCTGTCCCTAGGTGTTCTTTGCACTTATGCTGACACCTCTGTTTAAAAAGTCAAAGCACGTGGGCATAGTGGAGTTCTTGGCCACACTGGCTTTTGGGTTTGTGGGCCTGAATATTGTCCTGCTGGAAGATTTCCCCAAGTCTTTCGTGTGGATCCTCAGCCCCTTGTGCCAGTGCAGCTTCCTGCTTGGCATTGCACAGGTAAGCAACCTTCTGCTCCTCAGGTGATTGCAGCCTCCTCCTGCTCCTGTGCCTTGCAGCATTTTAAGGCAGGCCTTGATGTAGATATCCTTAAATATATATATATATGAATATAACTGTTGATGATGGAGAGGGGAGAAAACTGCTATTTTAGCAGCTTCCCATGGCAATTTAACACCAGGTGGCATACAGTGCATCACCCAGCAACTGTTAATTCCTTGTGCTCCTTGCTGTGATTTCAGACCCTTTTTCATTAGTGATTTCCCCCCTTTTTTTTAAACTCCTATTATTAAGTTTTGCACTCTGCTGGTGTGTAACATCCCCATTGGTCTCTTGTCTGTTGGCAGGTCATGCATCTGGAAGATTATGAGGATGGTGCAACGTTTGCAAATCTAACTCGTGGTCCTTACCCACTCTTTATCTCTCTTATTTTGCTGGTGCTGGATAGCATATTTTATCTGCTCGTGGCTGTCTACCTTGATCAAGTTATCCCAGGTAGGTCGAGGAGAAAAATTGAACTGAACTGTGCTGGCATCACCAATTCCTGGAGTCCTGAGGCCCCAGGTTCACCTGGTTGATGACATTTTGTAGAATCATAGAATCATTTTGGTTTGAAGAGACCCTTAAGGTCATCTTTCTTCTGAGGAGAGCCTGAGGGAGCTGGAGCTTTTTAGCTTGGAGAGGAGATGACTAAGGGGTGGCTTCATTCATGTTAATAAATATGTAAGGGCTGAGTGCCGGGAGGATGGAGCCAGCCACTTCTCAGTGATGCCCACTGATGGGACAAGGGGCAACAGGTGGAAATTGAGGCATAGGAGGTTCCATGTGAACCTGAGGAAGAATTTTTTTCCCTGTGAGGGTGACAGAGCACTGGAACAGGCTTCCCAGGGAGGTTGTGGAGTCTCCCTCTCTGGAAGTACTCAAGAACCATCTGGATGCATTCTTGTGTGATCTGCTCAAGGTAATCCTGCTCTGGCAGGGCAGGGCTGGACCAGGTGATCTTCCAAGGTCCCTTCCAGCCCCTGACATTCTATGATCAAGTCCAACCAGGTCACCAGTGAACCACACCCCTCAGTACCACATCTGCACAGCTTTTAAATCCTTCCAGGGATGGTGACTCCAACACCTCCCTGTGCAGCCTGTTGCAAAGCCTGCCCAGCTCACCACTGAACCACATCCCTCAACACTGCATCTTACGCAGCTTTTAAATCCCTCCATGGTTGGGGACTCCACCACTTCCCTGGTCGGCCTGTCGCAATGCCTGACCAGGAAAGAAACTGTTCCTAACATCCAGTTCAGTGCCTAATCCTCTCTTCCCCCTGGCTCTGCAGGGGAGTTTGGGCTGCGCCGCACACCCTTCTTCTTTATGAAGCCTTCCTTTTGGTCCAAGCGCAGCAGGAACTACAAGGAGCTGTACGAGAGCAGCATCAACGGCAGCTTAACTTTCAGTGAGATAGTGGAGCCTGTGCCTTCTGAATTTCAGGGGAAAGAAGCCATCAGGTATGCCTCCTCCCTTACCCCACGTGCAGATTAGCCCATCGCCTGGAGCATTTTCACCTTGCAGCTTGAAAACCTCTCTTGGTTCTCCGCTGGCTTGGATTCAAATAGCATATGGTATGCATTGCAGAGCCCTCCACACACACATGCACACAGACACAGAGCTCTAACAGCCCCAGCACCAACGATGTGGATGCCCTCCAAGGATAAATCACTGAGCTTAGGGAGAAGGGTTTGTTTGTGCATTGTGTTCCTTCAGCTGGAGTCCTCTCCAAACCAGCCTGTTTTCCATTCCCTCAGCTTCACTGAGCCCACGAGAGGTGGTAAGCGGTTGCAGATGTTGCAGCGCCTGCATTTCTGGGAGAGTTTAGGGTTTTTCTTTTGTTTTTTTTTTTTTTTTGTTAAGGAGAAAAAGCTGAATTCTAGGTTTGTGTGGAAGCTGTTGTGTCTTCTTGTAGACCAGGGGAGGACTTTGTGGTGGTTTTACCCAGCTGCTGTGTCTCGGAGGGTAAAACCAGACTGGATGTCCACGCTCTCATCTTCCACGCTGCCTTTTGTGCCACCTGTAGTCTTGCACCTGGACTCTCATGTCTTTTTTAGTGTGTCTTAGATACTGTTTTCAGTATCTCTTTAGCCCTCATTTCCATCATTTTCCAGTGTCACATCTTGATGTGAGCTGGGGAGCTGTATCTTTACCTTCACTCCTCCAGGCTGGCTCTCCTAGTCTCAAATAACCTCTTTGAGCTTGGTCACCAGAACAAGTTTTGTTTTGTCCACGCTCTCTGTGTCTCTTTGGGGCCTCTGCCATAGGTTGAGGTGTCCACGTTTAATCCTGATGTTCACATGAGAACACTGCAGCCATTTTTGCACTATCCATCCAATCTGGAGTCTTTCCATAGCGTCCCTCCACCAGCTCTCCATCGTTTTGTCTCCTTCACACATCCAGGCTTTGTTTTCTTCCATACCCATTTCTCCTCCCTGCTGTTCACACCTGTTGGCACTCTCCCTCCTCATTTTCTGGCTGTCAAGGCTTCCAAAGTTCATCTTTGACGTGGTGCCTTCAGATAAACTGGTTGGGTTATTTTCCTTTTGAAAGGAGTGGGGCTGGAAGGAAGATTTTTGTCTGCCTTGGAGGGAGATGCCTGCTTTCTTTTGCCTGATTTTGATGCAGGGCTGTCAGTAATCACATCTTTGAAGTCTGTTCTACACTAACACCCCTTCTCCTTGTCATGCCTGTGGAGTCTTCTCTAGTATTGTGAAATTATCAGGGAGCAATCCTTCCCTTTTCCAGCTTGGGAAGCCTCTACTGCATTGCTCTACCATGTGAAAGCAACAAAGATTTGGAGTAGTTCAGTCTGGCATCATAGGAAATACCTTAGAAGGGGACCAGAAAAGGCTTTCTTATACCAGAGAGGACAGGGACTAAGTTCTGTCAGGAGATGCTCTGCCTGTTTAACTTACCTATATGGCTCTTAAATGTTTCTGGTGCCTCACCTGGTCGTGCTGACTGTTGCTCATTGGAAATGACCTTGCTAAAATGCCATGTCTTCTTTCAGAATCAGCTGTGTTCAGAAAACATTCAGGAAAAAGGGGGAAACTGTGGAGGCTCTCCGAAGTAAGACCATTTGAGCTTTTTTCAGCTGCTTGTCGGATGCGGAGGGGCCATAGCTGAGTTGTTGAGTGCTCTTTTGTGTTTCAGTTTGGGCTTTTTGGGTTTCTTTGAGTGGGATGGGGCCCTGAAGCATGAATGCCTGATATGCTTGGTGTGTGTGTGTCTTCTCTCACCACCAGGGTGCTAATCTTGTTTAAAATGGTGCCCCCAAAGGAGGAGTCCTTCCAGGACTAAAGATGTTGCCCACCTTGTTCCAGCTGTTCCTCCTCTGGCCATGTCACTAGAGATATGATGTAGCCTGTCCCTTCTCCCTCACCTTTTCATCTTGTCCCCATGTGTGGCTTTTACATGCAGCCACCCAGCAGCTGGTGCAGGGACTGTCCCAGCTCCCCAGGGTCCTGTGCCAGGCTGGGGTGTGGAGGTAAGGTGGCCCCTCAAGCAGAGCAGAAATGCATACCTCATATGTCAGTATTTGAATTGTCCTCTGTGGTAGGAACTGGCTCTGGGGGCCATGAGCTTGTGGCTAACATCTCCTCTTTCTCTTGCACCTGCCTCGGGGACCAGATTTATCCTTTGACATCTATGAAGGTCAGATCACAGCTCTGCTGGGGCACAGTGGCACTGGGAAGACAACACTGATGAACATCCTGTGTGGGCTCTGTCCTCCCACAGATGGTGAGCTTCTCTGCTGGCATTCTGGGGAGCAGTAAGAAGAGTGTGGCCAGCAGGTCAAGAGAGGTTCTCCTCCCCATCTATGCTGCCCAAGAAAAGCCACGTGGAGTACAGTGTCCACTTTTGGGCTCCCCAGTTCAAGAGGGAAAGGGAACTACTGGAGAATAAATCTGTGAGGAGCAACTGAGGGAGCTGGGGATGGTTAGTGTGAAAAAGAGGATGCAATTAAAAAGGAGGTTGAACCCCAACACGTGCTGAAGGACATTTATCAGCAGCCACAACTAATCCAGAGCAAGCAATAATAAACCTCAGCTTTCTCCTCCCTTTGGAAAGGAGCAGCACTGCTCATCTGCTGAATAAATCACAGCAACGTTCCCACTAACACCACAGACTTCTTTTACTCCAGTCACTGCAGCTGGCATCTTAGTTTTGAAGGAGAAAATGGGAACAGAGAGGAGAAGGGGAACTGGCATTACCAATCCACTTTGGAAAATGGGATTTAATTCCTTCAAAACACTTCAAGGGGCCTCACTGGAGCAGCTCCAGCTGGGGCTGTTTAGCTTGAGGAAAAGGAGGCTGAGGGCAGACCTCATTGCTGTCTACAACTACCTGAAGGGACATTGTGGAGACAGAACATGGAGGAATGGCCTCAAGGTGAGGCTGAGGAGGTTTAGATTAGATATTAGGAAAAAGTTTTTCATGCAGAGAGTGGTCAGGCACTGGAATGAGCTGCCCAGAGAGGTGGTGGAGTCACCACCCTGGATGTGTTGAAGATTGGCTTGGATGTGGTGCTTAGGGTTATGGTTTAAGAGGAATCTGGTAGAGTAGGGTTCTAGGTTGGACTTGGTGATCCTGAGGGGCTAATCTTAATGTCCAATCTAAAGCTCCCCAGCCTCAGCTTGAGGCTATTCCCCCTTGTTGTGTCTCCAGCTACCTGTGAGCAGAGCCCAGCAGCAGCCTCTCCACAGTGTCCCTTCAGGTAACTGTAGACAGCAATGAGCTCTGCCCTCAGCCTCCTCTTCTTCAAACTAATGTTCTAATGGATGATGTCTGAAAGAGTCCACTTCACATTCTTGTCTGTATTACTGTGTCTGTCTGTCTGGATAAAAACAAAGTCTCAGTTGGTTGCTTCCAATTTTTTTTTCTTTCTTTTTTTTTTTTTTTTTATGTTAGGTTTTGTCTCTGTCTATGGGCACAAAGTCTCCGAAATCGATGAAATGCTTGAGGTGCGGCAGATCGCGGGGGTCTGCCCCCAGTCAGACATACACTTTGATATCCTCACTGTGGAGGAGAACCTCTCCATCTTTGCTGCCATTAAAGGAATCCCTCAGAATGATCTGATACAAGAGGTGAGTCCGCTGGGCACACAGATATTGCCTTATATGGGCTGAGAGTTGTCCAGCCTGGAGAAGAGAAGGCTCCGTGGAGACCTTAGGGCAGCCTTTTGGGATTGAAGGGGGCTGCAGGAGGGATTAAATTTTTTTTTTTTTTGCAGAGGTGTGTACTGCCAGGACAAGGGGAATGGGCTTCAGGAGAGGGACCTTTTTTTTTTTTCCCAGAGGTGTGTACTGCCAGGACAAGGGGAATGGGCTTCAAACTGGAATGAGCTTATTTTAGATCAGATGTTAGGAGGAAATTCTTCCCCATGAGGATGGGGAGAGACTGAGACAGGTTGCCTAGAGAAGCTGTGGAGGCTTCAGCTCTGGAATGCAGACAATATGGGGATGTGGACAAGCTGGAGTGTGTCCAAAGAAGGGCCACAAGGATGCTCAGAAGGCTGCAGCACCTCTCGTATGAGGACAGACTGAAAGACTTGAGGCTGTGCAGGCTGCAGAAGAGGAGGCTCCCAGTTGACCTTATTGTGGCCTTCCAGTATCTGAAGGGGGCTACAAAAAAGCTGGGGAGGGACTTTTTAGGCTCTCAGGTAGTGACAGGACTAGGGGGAATGGAGCAAAGCTGGAGGTGGAGAGATTCAGATTGGATGTGAGGAGGAAGTTGTTCAGCATGAGAGTGGTGAGAGCCTGGAATGGGTTGCCCAGCGGGGCGGTTGGGACCACTTCCCTGAAGGTGTTTGCAGCCAGGCTGGATGAGGCTTTGGCCAGCCTGATCTAGAGGGTAGGGTGTCCCTGTGTGTGGCAGGGATTTTGGAACTAGATGATCCTTGTGGTCCCTTCAAACCCTGACTGATGCTATGATTCTAAGTATTCAATGCCAGGTTGGATGGAGCCTCAAGCAACCTAGGAGAGGAAGTGGAACTAGATGGTCTTTAAAGTCCCTTCCAACCCAAACCATTCCATGGTTCTGTACATTCATTTCAACCTGTAGGGCACAAACTGCCTTACACTGCACAGGCATTTCCCTTGGAACAGTTTGCAGAGGAATAACTTTACAGTGCAGGAGGCAAAGAGGCACAGAGAGATTTGCACAAAAAGAATCTGCTGCTTTCCCTGGGCAACTAAACCACTCATAAACCATTTAAAACCCATTTGTGTGTTGAGCAAGGACACCTTTTAACTTGCTGGAGCTGAAGACTCTGCCGTGGCTGTAGAAGTTTATTAGCAGAGTGCATGTCTCAGAATGCAGAGTGAATGAGGAAGAGTAGATTTGAATGTTGTTAGTCATCAATTAAAAAAAAAAAAAAAAGGCATTTCTTAATTTTGGGGTTTTTCTTTAGTGATAAATGGGGGGGTTTTATGTTTTAAAGGTGCAGAAAGTGTTGTTGGATTTGGATATGCAACCTATCAGAGACAACCAAGCCAAAAAGCTAAGCGGGGGGCAGAAGAGGAGGCTGTCAGTGGGAGTTGCTGTTCTTGGGAACCCAAAGGTGGGTGTGATGGGGATGGCCCTGACTTGCTGTCACTTGTACACCCAAGGGCTGATGTCTGGGTCTCTTCAGTGTGGGAAAGAGAGGACTGAGATGAGATCTGAGCATCTGAAGGGTGGATGTCAAGAAAGGGTCAGTCTATTTTTAGTGGCATCTTGTGATAGGAAGAAGGGCGATGGACACAAACTGGAATTCAGGAAGTTCCACCTCAACATGGGGAAAAACTTCCTTGCTGTGGGGGTGGCAGAGCACTGAAACAGGCTGCCCAGAGAGATTGTGGAATCTCCTTCTACAGAAGCTTTCCAGACCTGTCTGGATGCATTCCTGTGTGAGATGCTTCAGCAGGGGGGCTGGACTCAATGAGCTCTGGGAGGTCCTTTCCAAACCCTACCATTCTGTGATTCTTTTGCCACAACCAAGTAATGCATCTAATAATATGTGAGGTGCAGAAATTGTTACTTTGAGCATCCCTTGCTCTTTGTTTCTTTGCAATTGTTTAAACCAGAGCACTCCTTGCTTGAGGATGTTAAAGGCTTAGGTGGTGGCAGCAGCTCTGGATGTGATCTCTTGAACAAAGAGAACAAATAGCATGGCAAGTTTTGTGTCATTTCTGGCAGATAACATTTAGACCCCCGTACAATGAAGCTGTCAGAGGTTTTTCCTTGCAAAGCTATCCAGACACTAGGAGCAGGCAGGGATGGAGGCAGAGAGCTCCTTCTGTGTGGCAGGTCTATCACTTGTGGCCTGGAGGAATGGGGACTGCTTTTAGATCTGCATTGCAAAATGATGCGTGTGACAGTTTGCTGAGATTTTAAAAGCATCTGTGTGTATTTAACCATCCCTAACTCAAATAGGAGAGAAGCCACAGCTACACATAATTGCACCAGAAGCAGAATAAACCAGAGTGTGGCACGAAGAGACTGTGTGACTTGGCCATTTGTCACAGCAGGAGATGGCTTTGCTCAGAGCACAGCGCAGCTTAGCCGCCTTTGCTCGCTCTGGGATGTGTCCTGTGTGTGTCAGAGAGGACAAACTAAGCAGGCTTCAAACACAAACCCCAGGGTCTGGTACTTAGGTGGGAGTTGCTGAGGTCAGTACCTTGCCCGTGGCTTTGCATGCACTTCTTGGCTTTGCACCAAGGTTCTGCTGCTGGACGAGCCGACGGCGGGGATGGATCCGTGCTCGCGGCACATCGTCTGGAACCTGCTGAAGAACAGGAAGGCAAATCGAGTGACTGTGTTCAGTACCCACTTCATGGATGAGGCAGACATCCTGGCTGGTGAGTCCTGCCCTCACCCTGGGGGCACCGACCCACAAGCAAAGGCAGTCCAAGGTAGAGCAAAAAGAGAAGGGCCTGGAGAATAAATCTGTTGAGGAGCATCTGAGGGAGCTGGGGATGGTTAGTGTGAAAAAGAGGAGGCTGAGACCTCATTGCTGTCTGCAGCTACCTGAGGGGACATTGTGGAGAGGCTGCTGCTGGGCTCTTCTCACAGCTAATTGGAGACAGAACAAGGGGGAATGGCCTCAAGCTGAGACTGAGTAGGATTAGATTGGACATTAGGAAAAAGTTTCTCACAGAGAGAATGGTCAGGGACTGGAAGGAGCTGCCCGGGGAGGTGGTAGAGTCCCCAACCTTGGATGTGTTTAAGGATCGTTTGGATGTGGTGCTTAGTTTTAAGGTGCACCTTGTGGAGTAGGGTTCTAGGTTGGACTTGGTGATCCTGAGGGGCTTTTCCAGCCTGGGTGTTTCTGTGATTGTGTGTATGTTTCAAACTCTCTAAATGGAAATATATAGTTGATTGGAACAGGTTGCCTAGGGAGGTTTTAGCTGCTCCCTCCCTGGAGGTGTTCAAGGCCAGGTTGGATGAGGCCTGGAGCAACCTGGGGTAGTGGGAGGAGTCCTTGCCCTTGGTAGTAATTGGAACTCGATGATCATAGAATCATGACCTTTAAGGTCACTTCCAGCCCAAGCCATCCAATAACCTGTTCTAGTGGGAGGTGTCCCTGCCTATGGTGGGGTGGGTGGAACTAGATGATCTTTGAGGTCCCTTCCAACCTAAACCATTCTATGATCTTTGGGGCAGACAATCCTCTGAGTCAAAGGATGTCCTTGGTTTATTTCTGTTTTGTTTCCAGATCGTAAAGCTGTGATCTCTCAGGGGATGTTAAAATGCCTTGGATCTTCTCTCTTTCTCAAAAGCAAATGGGGAATTGGCTACCGCCTGAGGTATTGTTTCTGTGCCATGCTGTGTGTCACCCTGTGTCTGTCTTTATTGCCTTCTGCTGAAATTTGTTAGATAGTCCCCTCCCCAAAATGATCCCTTTGCCATCTTCACACTTAATATTTGATGCTCTGCTGGCTGATTGCTCGCAGATTAAGATGAGCTACAAGGAAGATTTTTTTTTTTACTAAGAGTGGTTGCCCAAAGTGGGTGCTGGATGGGAATCCCTGGAACCATCCCAGGTCAGATGTCTCTGCTGACTAGCAGGACCAGGGAAGTCATTATGCCCCTGTACTCAGCACTGGTCAGGCCACATCTTGAGTACTGTGTCCAGTTCTGGGCCCCTCAAGAAAGATGTTGAGGTGCTTGAATGTGTCCAGAGAAGGGCACCAAGGCTGCTGAGGGGGCTGGAGCAAAGCCCTGTGAGGAGAGGCTGAAGGAGTGCAGCCTGCACAAGAAGAGGCTCAGGGCAGACTTTTTTGCTCTCTATAACTGCCTGAAAAGAGGTTTTAGCCAGGTGGGGTTGCTCTCTTCTGCCAGGCACTCAGTGACAGAACAAGAGGAGGCAGCCTCAAGCTGTACCAGGGCAGGTTCAGGCTGGATGTTAGGAAGTTCTTCCCAGCCAAGAGTGCTTGCATTGGAATGGGCTGCCCAGGGAGGTGGTGGAGTCCCCATCCCTGGAGGTGTTTAAGAGGAGGCTGCAGGAGGCACTTAGTGCCATGGTTAATTAGAAGGTGTTAGTTGACATGTTGGACTTGGTGTTCTCAGAGCTCTTTTCTAACCTGATTGATTCTGTGATTCAGTGGGGTTGGCCTAGGTGACCTCAAGAGGTTCCTCCCAACCCAAACCGTTGGGTGATGCTGTGCATCTGTGAGGAGAAAAGCAAGCTCTGAAAACTCCTTCCCTTTTGCCCTGCCCGTGTGTCTCCTCAGCATGCACATCGACGCCTACTGCAACACAGAAGCCACCACCTCGCTGATAAGGCAGCACATCCCTGCAGCCAGCCTGATCCAGGAGAATGATGAGCAGCTGGTCTACACCCTGCCACTCAAGGACATGGACAAGTTTGCAGGTATTGATGTTTTGGTTGTGCTGCAGGGCTCGAATGGCTGCGGAAACAGAAATCCACCAAGTGCAGCTTCACAGCCTGTAATTGTTACGAAATTTGTTGCTTCTCCCTTGATGTGGCTTTACAGATGTGGGTCGAGGCAATCCCAAGCACAAATCCAGGCTGGGCAGTGCCTGGCTGGAGAGTAGCCCTGAGGAGAGGGACTTGGGGGTGCTGGTGGAGGAGAAGCTCAAGATGAGGCAGCAGTGTGCACTTGCAGCCCAGAAAGCCAACCACAGCCTGGGCTGCATCAGGAGCAGTGTGGCCAGCAGGGTGAGGGAGGTGATTCTCCCCCTCTACTCCACCCTGGTGAGACCCCACCTGGAGTACTGTGTCCAGTTCTGTAGCCCCTATTACAAGAGGGATGTGGAGATGCTGGAGTGTGTCCAGAGAAGGGCCACGAGGATGCTCAGAGGGCTGCAGCACCTCTGCTATGTGGAGAGACTGAAAGAGTTGGGGCTGTTCAGTCTGGAGAAGAGGAGGCTCCCAGGTGACCTTCTTGTGGCCTTCCAGGATCTGAAGGGGGCCTACAGAAAAGCTGGGGAAGGACTTTTTAGGCTCTCAGGTAGTGACAGGAGTAGGGGGAATGGAGCAAAGCTGGAGGTGGGGAGGTTCAAACTGGATGTGAGGAGGAAGTTGTTGAGCATGAGAGTGGTGAGAGGCTGGAATGGGTTGCCTGTGGGAAACCTGTGCCAGTGTCTCAACATCCTTACAGTGAAGAACTCTTCCTTAGACAATCTAAACCTGCCCTCTTTCAGTCTAAAGCCATCAGCCCTCAGCCTATCCCTGTGCTCCCAGATAAAGAATCCCTCTCCACCTTACCCACAGAGCCGCTTCAAGCACTGAAAGACCACAAGAGACTCTCCTTGGAGCCTTCTCTCCTCCAGGCTGAACAACCCCAACCCTCTCAGCTCTGTTCTCATGGGACAGGTGCTCCAGCCCCTTGATCCCCTTCATGGCCTTCCTCATCTTCCATCCTCGTTGCCAGCCTCAGGGAGCAGTGCCTTAGTCCTCAGAGGATGGTGGAGCAGATGTGTTTGCTTCACTTGATGGCAGCAATTATCCGATGGGTCCTACTCATCCCTGCTTGTTCACCTCCTGGGGGAAAAAGGGAAGAAACAGCACATCCTTGGAGCTCTGGGAAAGCTCAGAGGGAAGCAGTACTGATGGGAATATGCAGCTTATATTTCATAAGTGGGTTTTAGTTGGCTTTTTTCCCCACTCTTTAACCAGTTAATTATTTATTGGCTTTACCTTCAGCAGCACTCACTTCTGTGAGACAGAACTCATCATGCAAGGCTGAATCCATTCCCCTCAGTTATTTTAAGAAGCAGCCAAGGTTAGGAGTATGCCTCAGCTTCTGGGGCAGAAGAAATCATGGAGATCAGATGAGCAGCACCTAGTGTCCAGCTGCTTTTCCTATTTTCTGCATTTGTGTTTCTTTTCAGTGTGACTTTGGCTCTGAAGCTCCTTCTTTTGTCCAGTCCTTCACTGCATGTAACTGGCAAGAGCCAGGCAGTGGGTTTTATCCTAAGGTGCTAATTAAGTGCTCTCACTCTGAGTGTAATGCTGGTCTTCCAGCTATCTTTTCTCCACAGCTCCCTGAAGAGAAGTTGTAGCAAAGTGAGGTTGGTCTCATCTAGTGAAAGGTGGTAGAACGAGATGAGATGGCCTCAGGTTGCAACAGGGGAGGTTCAGAATCATAGAATCAGTCAAGGTTGGAAGGGACCACAAGGATCATCTAGTTCCTCCTTAACACAAGGGGGAACTTCTTTACTGTAAAGGTCACAGAACACTGGAACAGGCTCCCCAAGAGGGGTTGTGGAATCTCCTTCTCTGGAGACTTTCAGGCCTGTCTGGATGTGTTCCTGTGTGAGCTGAGCTAGATTGTCTGGTCCTGCTGTGGCAGGGGAGTTGGATTGGATGATCTTTTTGGGTCCCTTCCAACTCCTGACATCCTGTGGTCTAGCTGGATGGATCTGGGTGACCATACACATATAAGGGTATGGTATATACATAAATATGTGTATGGTATATACATAAATATGTGTATGTGTATATACATAAATAAAAAACCCTCAGTGATTTTCTTTGTCAGGTGTCTGTGTTGGTAAGGACCTAGGGTAGAGTGAGCTGTGCTGCAGTGCCTGCGCCTGATGCTTCCAGGAGAGGCACTCTTGAAGCCAGCCAGAAGGCAGCTGTGAGCCCAGCAGCTTTGGGATGCTGAGATGCTGTCATAACCACAACAGCCTCAGGAAAGCCTGCAGCCTGCCTCACCACAGGGGCTGAAAAGTTTGGTGCCAAAAGGAGTTTCTCCTGAGCTTTGCTTCTGAAGTGACCTGTGTCCATGAAGTGACCTGACCGTAATACAGCACCCACACTGGCACCTTGCCTGCTCTTCTCTAGCCTGCAGGAGGCTTTAGGGATGCCCCTGATGGGTCTGAAGGTCTCCCAGGAGATGTTGTCATTCTCTTTTTACAGCCACCAAACCATTTCACTTCTGTCTCTCTAGGCTTGTTTTCTGACCTGGACACTCATTCCCATTTGGGCGTTATCACCTATGGCGTTTCCATGACGACCCTGGAGGATGTCTACCTGAAGCTGGAAGTTGAGGCAGAGATAGATCAAGCAGGTGGGGTGGACTCTGTGGCTATTTGCCTGTTTTGGTTTGGGTGGTTTTGTTGGTTTTTTGGTTTTTTGTTTTTTTTTTTTCACTCACATTTGATTTAGTGACCGAGTGGGGACTTGCCTATGCCACATCACTGCCAGGAGGAGTCTTGCTCTGGAGGTAGGAAGGAAAATCCTCTTGCAGAGGAGCGTGTCCAGCATCCTGGGAGCTCCTTTCAGCTCAGGGTGTTCCAGGCTTTTGAAATATTGAAGGTGAAAAACACACAGAGAGCTGGCTCTGCAGTGAGGATCCAGCTTTTTACCAGCTGTCTCTGCGCTAATTAATTTTTCATCCCGTGTGCTTTACCTCCAACTTCTTTGCTTTACAGCTGCACTTTGGTTTGGTTTTTGGTTTTGTTTTTTTTTTTTTTTTTTTTGTGGGCTGCTTTTTAAACCCTGCTGATTTTTCCAGGCAGTGGCAAATGCACAGGATTAAATTCCATCTCCAAACTCCTGCAGGAGCAGTATGGGTGGCCAGCAATTAAGGCTGGAGTAGCTGGACTTGCCTTTCTGTCCCTCCTTTAAATTACCTTTTCTGTTCAAATGAACATTTGGGGCCCTCTTCATGTTGCTCAGGAGCTCTTTTGATGCCAGCTGTGAGTGGTTTAAGCTTTCTTAATCTTTCTAGAGCTTTCTGTGGGGCACAGACTAATGACTTGCCCTGCTCTGTAAAGCTTGTGCCTGGCTGTAAGAGGCTTTAACAGCTGGTGCTGAGTAATGCATGCAATGGTTTGGATTGGACAGGACCTCCAAAGGTCATCCAGCCCAAGCCTCCTGCACTCTGCAGGGACATCCTCCACTAGATCAGGCTTCTCAGAGCCTTGTAGAGCCTCATCTTGAATATCTCCAGGCATGGGGCCTCAGCTACCTCCCTGGGCAAACTGTTGCAGTGTCCCAGCATCCTCATGGTGCAGAACTTGTTCCTCATATCCAATCTCAATCTGCTCTGCTCTAGTTTCAACCCCATTGCCCCTGGTCTTGTCCCTGCAGGACTCTGTAAACTGTCCCTCTGCAGCCTCCTTGTAGCCCCTTTCAGGTACTGGCAGGCCTCTATTGGGTCTCCCTGGAGCCTTCCCTTCTCCAGGCTGAATATATGCCCTGCATGGGCTAATGGGATGGAATTGGGGAGATTTGCACCTTTTGAGGGGCAGAACTTTGTGTCCTTTTCCTTAAATGTCTGCCAAAGGTCTGTGTGGTTGAGAACTTTGGAATATATCAGTGGCATTGACCTTGGGGTTAAGGTGAGAGGCTGTCAGGCATTGTAGCAAGCTGCTCAGGGTGGACTCAGCATCCCTGGAGATGTCCAGAAAAGGTGTACACATGGTCATGTAGGACAGGGTTTGGTGGTTGTGGTCGTGTTGGGTTGATGATCTTAGAGGTCTTCTCCAATCGTTGTGATCTGTAGCTGGGGTGAGATGGCTCCTGCAGGAGCAGTGGAAAGGAGGAAGTGGTCACTCAGCTTTCTCCAGCCCTACCATTTCATAGAATCACAGAATGTCAGGGGCTGGAAGGGACCTCCAAAGCTCATCCAGTCCAAGCCCTCTGCTACAGTAGCATCACCTAGACCAGATGACACAGGAACACATCCAGGCAGGTTTGGAATATCTCCAGAGAGGGATACTCCACAACCCCCCTGGGCAGCCTGTTCCAGTGTTCTGTCACCCTCACAGGGAAAAAAAAAAAATCCTCCTTATGTTTAAATGAAACTTCCTATGCCTCAGCTTCCACCCAGTGCCTCTTGTGCTGTCATTGGGCATCACCCAGCAGAGCCTGGCTCCAGCCTCCTGCCACTCACCCTGCACATCTTTATCAACACTGATGAGGTCTCCTCTTCTCCATGCAGCAGAGCCCCAGCTCCCTCAGGCTCTCTTTCCAGCCATGTAGCCCTGGCAGAGCATCTCACTTGCAGAGCTTTGCCCCTTCCCTTTTCTCAGATTACAGCGTGTTCAACTCCCAGCAAGTGCAGGATGAAATGGACACCAAGTCCCTGGACGACATGGAGCAGAGCCTGCTGATGCTGTCCGAGGCGAAGGCACCAGCCATGAGCAATGCAGCCCTCTGGAAGAAGCAGGTTGCCACCATAGCCAAGGTTCATTTCCTTAGCCTGAGGAGGGAAAACAAATGCGTGAGAGTTATGTAAGTGTCAGAACTTTTCTCCTTTTGTACTCGCAAGTCTCCTCCAGACCCCCTTTGAGTGGCACCAGAGGAAGGGGCGGGATGTGATTAACTTTCTTCCCAGAGCTGCATTTAAACAACTGCTGAGCCTGAAGGTGTTCCCTCAGCGTTGGGTAACTGCTTTTGCCTTTTTGGGGGTGAGGGGAGGTGCTGTTGGTAGCATGCACGTGACCTGGGCTGGCTGGCACTGACCTTTAATCAGACTGAACCTTTTATTTCTTTCAGGTTGTTGCTTTTTCTGATTTTTCTTGTCGTTCAGATTTTGTTGTTTTTCATACACCACGTCATCAAAAATTCGGTAGCTGCTATCAAACTTTCCCCAGATTTGTACTTGCTGAAGCCTGGAGAGGACTATCACAAGTACAGGAGTCGCCTCCTGCTGCAGAACTTCACAGGTAGGAGAGCAAAGATGGGTTGGCTTGGCTGCCATCCCCACCTCTCTTTTAACAGTGTTTCATGTGGTGGGGAGGGATTGTGTGCGACTTTGGGGGATGGGGACAATCTTTCTCCTTGAAACTAACCCAAATGAAGAGTTCCAGGTACCCAGATGTGGCAAAGTACACCCCATCTCTTTGGGGTGAGGTGCTCCTGCTTCCCCCATATGCCTTTGGGGTGAGGTGCTCCTGCTCCTTCCCCCATATCCCTTTGGGGTGAGGTGCTCCTGCTCCCCCCATATCCCTTTGGGGTGAGGTGCTCCTGCTCCCCCCATATCCCTTTGGGGTGAGGTGCTCCTGCTCCCCCCATATCCCTTTGGGGTGAGGTGCTCCTGCTTCCCCCCATATCCCTTTGGGGTGAGGTGCTCCTGCTCCCTCCATATCCCTTTGCAGTGAGGTGCTCCTGCTCCCCCCATATCCCTTTTGTGGTGAGGTGCTCCTGCCCCACCCTGTCCTTTTGGGGTGAGATGCTCTGCTCCCCACCATCCCTTTGTGGTGAGGTGCCCCCATCCTTTGTACCTTAGGGCTTGGTTCAGAGATGTTGTTCCTCCTCTTCCCATGTCTGGTAGCCTCAGTCTAACTGTGTCTTGAGACAGAAAGATGAAGAAGCGTGGTAGGGAAACCTTTAGGTACATCAACATTAAAATCCTCCTCCAAGGCATATTGGAAACTGAGTTTTTGTTTCAGCTTAGGTTTGTTTTACAGATGTGTAGCAGCAACCCAAGGAGGAAAAAAAAATAAATTAATGAGTCTGTCTGAGCTGTTGGGAATTGGTGCTTGATACAACTTCACTTCTCCAGGCAGTGTGTCAAAGTGCTGCTGGTTTCCTGCTCACTTAGCAAATTCTCTGTGCAGCTGAAAGTTTGAGTACCCTGACAGTGCTTGTTGGCAGCTCCTCCTCCTCACTGCTGCATAGATCAGTTCATTGGAGAATGCAACCAAACAAAAATTGTCTGGAGTTCTTTGGAGGCTGTGTAGTGGAGAAGGCAAAACCCATTCAGAATAGCAGGGGGACTCTTTGGTGGCTTCTGCAAGGACTTGGTGACCTTTCATCAAGGAGTTGTATCAGTGGTGAGAAAATATGCTCAATTATTGATGTAAAATACTCCAAGGTGGTGATGAGTAATTGTGGTGTTCTCTCTGTCTTCCACCAGAATCAGATATCAATGACATTGTCCACTCCCTTGGGAGCATGAACATACTCCTGGAGATGTTCAATGACAGTGATTATGTCTCTGCTGCCCCTCACAGTGCAGCTTTGAACGTGTTTGACCTTGAATCCAGGCAGGTAAGATGGACAGATCAGCTTGGTTCTGTCCCAAAGAGCAGTCCTACAGGGGCTGGGGTTGTTGTACTCTGCCTGAGGAGCACATAGGCCTTGAAGGTCTCCAGAGAAGGAGACTCCACAACCTCTCTGGACAGCCTTTTCCAAGGCTCTGTTACCCTGACAGGGAATAAGTTTCTCATCATGTTGAGGTGGAACTTTCTATGCTCCAGCCTGTAGGAGAGGGACTGTTTCCAAAGGTTTGTAGTGATAGGCTGAGTGCCAGTGGCTTCAAACTAGAGAAGAGTAGGTTTAGATTAGATATTAGAGACAAGTTCTACACCATGAGTTAGTGGAAAACTGGAATGGGTTGCTCAGGGAGGTAGTTGATGCCCCATCCATGGAGATATTCAAGGTGATGCTGGACAGGGCTCTGGGCAACCTGATCTAGTTGAGGATGCCCCTGCTGAGTGCAGAGAGGGGTTGGGCTGGGTGACCTTTAGAGGTCTCTTCCAACTCAAACCATTGTGGCGTTACCCTGCACGCAGAAGAGTTAACACAGCAGCTCCCCTCCTTTGCAGAACTACGTTTTCACACTCGTGTTCAACAGCACCATGGTGCATTCCCTGCCTGTTCTGATGAACATTGTCAGCAACCTGCTGCTGCGCAGCCTCAATGTGACCGAGAGCATCCAGATCTGGAGCAACCCCTTCGTTCAGGTGAGGAGCACAACAGAAACCCCCTGCAGGCACAGAGGGGCTGGCAGCATCCCCAAGCTGAGAGGGGACTAAATGCAAAACCACACTGTGGATGGAGAGGCTGGTTGGGGCTCTCTGCAGCACCCAGAGCTCTGCTCTGCTCAGTGCTGCTGCTAAGATGATCTTGAGATACACAGAATGTGTGTGTGCTAGCATAGAATCATAGAATGGTTTAGGCTGGAAGGGACCTCAAAGATCATCCAGTTCCCAGCCCTCCACCATAGGCAGGGACACTCCTACTTGGATAGGTCACTCAAGGCCTCATCCAACCTGGTCCTGAACACATCCAGGGAGGTTGTGGAGCACAGAAGCACAGAATGTGATCTTCGGTCCCATCTTCAGTCACATTCTGGGCTCCACAACCTCCCTGGGCAACCTGTGCCAGTGTCTCACTACCCTCACTGCAAAGAACTTCTTCCTGACATCTAGTTTAAACCTCCCTTCTACCACTTGAAACCCATTCCTCCTCATCCTGTCATTACAAGACCTTGTGAATAATCCCTCCCTGTATCCCCCTTCAGATACTGGAAGGCCACTCCAAGGTCTCCTGGAAGCCTTCCCTTCTCCAGGCTGCAGAGCCCCAACTCTCATTGCCTGTCCTCATAGCAGAGCTGCTGCAGCCCTCTGAGCATCTTCCTGGCATTTATGGCATGTTCCAGTTCTGGCTGTGGGGGGTTTTGGTCACATACTTCTTGGTGCTGAAAAAAAATCTGATTTTTGTCTTTCAGAACCTTCCAGACACAATTTTCAGACTGGAAATCTACTTTGAAGCTGTGCTGCTGGGAATCATCATTACTGGAATGCCACCCTACTTTGCCATGGATAACGCAGAAAACCACAAGGTAAACTCCCAGGTGTTGATTCAGAGGCTGCACAGGGTACTTGAAAGCTCTGGGGTCAGAGGGAAGTTCTTCAGAAGTGATTTAAAGATCAGCTTCTGCCGTGAGAGGCACAGGGCACAGAAGTCTGGGTGGGGCTGCAGTTGGCTGTCTTGGGTAGGGCAGTTCTGGGCCAAGCCCCTTTGCTTCCCATGGAAATGCTCTTTTTGCCTCTTTGGCATCAGCTGGGTGCCACCCTGGTGCCATGCCAGTGTAGAAGCAGTGTGGCAGAGGGAACAAGCAAACGCTGCTCAAGCTGGGGCAGCTGACCGTGTTGTTCACTCTAAGGCTTCGAGGGGGCAGCTGAACATGGTGTTCACTCTGAGGCTTCCAGGAGACCTTATTATAGCCTTCCAACATCTGAAGGGGGCCTACAGGAAGGCTGGGGAGGGACTATTCACAAGGTCTTGTAATGACAGGAAAATGGGCAATGGGTTTAAACTGGCAGAGAGGAGATTGAAACTGGAAGTAAGGAGGAAGTTCTTTCCAGTGAGGGTGGTGAGACACTGGCACAGGTTGTCCAGGGTGGTTGTGGCTGCTCCCTCCCTGGAGGTGTTCAAGGCTAGGCTGGATGAGGCCTTGAGCAACTTGTTCTAGTGGGAGGTGTCCCTGCCTATGGCACAGGGGGGTTGGAACTGGCTGAGCTTTGAGGTTTCTTCCAACCTAAACCATTCTATGATTCTATAACGAACGTTTAATGAATGCTGCATCTCCTTTCCCTCTTGCAGATCAAAGCCTACACACAGCTGAAGATTGCAGGGCTCTATCCCTCTGCTTACTGGACTGGGCAAGCTGTTGTCGACCTCCCACTCTTCTTCTCCATCCTCGTCCTGATGATTGGCAGCCTCTTTGCCTTCCACTACGGTGTTTATTTCTACGTGGGCAAGTTTCTTGCTGTGGTGAGTCTGGAGCAGACACGAGGATAGGGGAGTGTGCTTAGGTTGTTCTCTACAGGTGTTTAGTTTTCTTAGATGGCTTAGAAATTTTCCGATTCATAGAAACATAGAATGGTTTAGGTTGGAAGGGAACTCAAAGCTCAGCCAGTTCTACCTCCCTGTGCCATAGGCATTAAAAAAAAAAAAAAGAAGGAAATGGTTTAAAGGAAAATGAGTGAGTGAGCTTCCTGCCTATCCACAAATGCTTTCAGTGGAGCCTTTAATAATGTATCCTCCGTGTACCAAGGTGGGAAATGCTTATCAGGTGGCAAAAGATGAATCTAGAGCTAGGTGGTAAAGTAATTTCAGTAGGTACTTAATAAAAGTAATTTTAAAAACCACCCCAGGGATCTTGCTGAGACATTTCCTGAGACACTTTTCCTCTCTTTGCAGATTTTTTGCCTGATTGGTTACGTCCCATCAGTTGTGCTCTTCACTTACGTGGTCTCCTTCACCTTCAGAAAAGTCCAGAACACAAAAGAATTTTGGTCTTTCATATTTTCAGTGGTGAGTAGCTTCAGCATGGCTCGCCAGGGAAGGCTTCTTCATCTCCAGAGCCACCAGAGGCTCTCCTTTTATTTTATTTAACTCTTGTCCTTCATCCACCAAGAATTTCTGAACCGATGTATGCATCACTGCCATATCCCAACTGATAAAGCTTTAAAAAAATGCCTCAAATTAGATAACTTATGCTGATTGAAAACTGACCTTTTTTTTTTGTTGTTGTTTTTTCTCCTTTCCTTTGGTACAGACAGCCTTGCTCTGTACAGTTGTCACTGAAGTGGCCTTTTTTCTGGACTATTACCTCGTAACCAGCATCCTGCATTATGTCTTCTCCATCTTTATTCCCATTTATCCCCTTATTGGCTGTCTGATTTGCTTTATAAAGGTAAGAAGGCAGAGGAGATCCTCTCCAGAGCAATTGCAGGTGGCTGGGGTTGGGTGTCTAAATGACAGCAGGACAGCAGTTACCTGCTCAGTGCTGTGAGATCTCCTTTACCCATTTAACGTGTGAGGAACATGCTGGAGACTGTCCAACACAGAGCCACGAGGATGAGGAGGGAACTTGAGCATTTCCCCTATGAAGAGGGACTGAGAGCCCTGGGGCTCTTTAGTCTGGAGAAGAGAAGGCTGAGAGGGGATCTGATCAATGTCTGTAAATATCTGAGGGGTGGGTGTCGAGTGGAGGGGGCCAAACTCTCTCCAGTGGTCAGCAGCAGTAAGGCAGGGAGCAATGGATACAAACTGGAGCATAGAAGGTTTCATCTCAACATGAGGAGAAACTTCTTTACTGTGAGGGTGCACTTTATAGAGTAGGGTTCTAGGTTGGACTTGGTAATCCTGAGGGGATTTGCCGACCTGGATGTTTCTGTGATTGTGTGAGTGAAACAGGTTATCCAGAGAGGTCATGGATGCTCCGTCCCTGGAAGTGTTCAAGGTCACAGAATCATAGAATCAGTCAGGATTGGAAGGGACCACAAGGATCATCAAGTTCCAACCCCCCTGCTGTAGTCAGATTGGACGAGGCTTTGAGCAGCCTGATCGAACAGATCCGCTAAGGACCGAGGTGCTGGAACTAGATGATCTTTAAGGTCCTTTCCAACCCAAACCAGGACATTGCTGTCTGGCTGATCTGAGCTTGGGTGTGGTGTAGCACATCCATTCTCTGGTGGGTGGGTGGCTGCTCCAGCAGGGTTTCTTTGTGTTCCCAGGTCTCGTGGAAAGGCAAGCGGAAGAACGGAGGCTACTACGACCCCTGGGACAGGCTGCTGGTGGCAGTGATTTCTGTGAGCTGTGGTTATTGGGTGTTGTGCCATACGTGCTGCAGAGAATTGCTGACTCCTGCTGGGCAGCCCCTTCTGTTCAGGCATCTTTATTAATAGAGATTTGATCTAATGCTGAGCCATGGCTGGAGCCTGCAGCTTTGCAACCTGTTGCAGAGCAAACAGGATCAGCAAAGCTGCTGTGCCTACCAGCTCAGCATCTGCTGCCTCAATAGGCTTATTAACAGTGCTGATGTTCATCCTGGTGATTGTGGGAGTCTGTGCTGCAGGGGGAGGAACTTCAGAGCAGGGACAGTCCCCTCCTGTCTCCAAAACCCTCAAATGGTTGGTTGTGGATGCCCTTTCCCTGGAGGTGTTCAAGGCATTGAGCAAGGATGAGACCTTGAACAACCAGGTCTAGCTGAGAGGTGTCCCTGCCCATGGTAGGGAGGTTGAAGTAGATGATCTCTAAGGTGCCTTCCAATTTAAGCCATTCCATGATTGAATCTAGCTGTGCATCCTCAGTGCCAGCCTCCTGAGCAGCATCTACTGATACATTTGATCTTCTCAGAAACATCAGGATTTCTGTAGTAGGGAGGAGCCGGAGCTCCTTGTCACTCATCATGCTGGTGGGATCACCTACAGGGTCACCTAAGCAGCATTCCAGTACCTGAAGGCCTACAAGAAATCTGGGAGGGACTTTTTACCAGGCTTCTTGTGACAGGACAAGGGGCAATGGATTTAAGCTGGAAGAGGGGAGATTTAGGCTGGAAAATAGGAAGAAATTCTTTCCAGTGAGACACTGGCACAGGATGCCCCAGGAGGTTATAGATCTCCCCTCCCTGGAGGTGCTCGAGGCCAGGTTGGACATCACCTTGAGCGACCTGGGCTAGTGGGAGGTGTCCCCACCCATGGCAAGGGGGTTGGAACTAGGAGATCTTTAAGGTCCCCTCCAAGCCAAACCAGTCTATGATTCTGTAGGATCCCCCAGCCTTGGAGGGGGCTGCACTCTGAGTAAGCAGGACTTTATTTGTCTGTTTCAGCCCTACTTGCAGTGTGTTGTGTGGCTCTTCCTCCTGCGATGTTTTGAGCTGAAGAATGGAGGGAGGACAGTTAGAGAGGATCCCTTTTTCAGGTGGGTCTCCACTGAATAGTCTTTTTAAAAGTAGTAATCCGAAGAAGCTGTTTTTAGAGGGGGAAATAAACCACCTCTGGTTACATCTCGTCCTCAGTGCCTCAAGAAGTTGTTCTCCTAGCTGTAGTTGTCTGAAATTCAGTCAATATGATTCAGACATAGGTTTTTTTAACTCCCTTTTAAGTTACATCAATGCAAAACTGAGAATTATGTCAGGATGTCTCCTACATAAAAAGAGGAGAGTTCCCTTCCCCATTGACATGGTGAGAGAGGAGAGTTCCCTTCCCCATTGCATTGTCAGAAAGGAGAGTTCCCCTCCCCATTGCATGGCCAGAGATGCCACACCCCAGCAAACTGCTCAGCATAAAGGTGACCTCACTGCTATCACTGGAAGCTCTTTCTGCTCCTTTTGGGGCTCCCCAGCTGTGCTGGAGAAACGTGACACCTGGGGTCAGCAAGCACAAACTGCTTCCTGCAGAAGCATCATGTTGTCATCTTCCCCTTAGGAAGTGTTCTACAAAAGCCAGGACCTGGAAGTTCCCAGATGTGCCACGGGATGAGAATGAAGATGAAGATGTGAAGGCAGAGAGGCTGCGAGTCCAAGAGGTGCTGAGCAACCCCAAAAGTGAGGAGGTAAAGCCAGAGGTGCCCACAGGCACTGCCTGGAACCCAGCTGTGGATGTTTCCTGGAGCTGCTGGGCTCTGCAGCCACTTCTCTCTTCTCTTCTAGGTGCCAGCAATCCTGGTCAGCAGCTTGCACAAAGAGTTTGATGAAAGGAAGGAGTTTCTTCTGGGGAGGAAAATAAAGAAAGTGGCCACAAAACACGTTTCTCTCTGCGTAAGGAAAGGTTGGAGTTCAGTTACTTTATTTACAAGCCCAACTCTTGAATCTGTTCCTCTGATGTTCCTCGTGGGCACTGGTTTTGTGTTGTCCTTCCTTTAGGGGAAATCTTGGGCTTGCTGGGACCCAACGGAGCTGGGAAAAGCACCTTAATTAATATGCTCGTTGGAGAGATTGAGCCAACCAGTGGGCAGGTAGGTTGTGTGCCACAAGCTAAATGGAAGACCACAGAATCATTAAGGTTGGAAAAGACCCCTAAGGTCAGCAAGTCCAACCTTCTACCCATCATCTCCATGACCACTAGACCATGTTGCATCTACTCATTTTTTGAACAGCTCCCTGAGCAGCCTGTCCTAGTGCCTGACCACTCTTTCAGTAAGATTCTTCCTAATACCCAACATAGACCTCCCTGAGCAGCCTGTCCCAGTGCCTGACCACTCTTCCAGTAAAGAAATTCTTCCTAATATCCAACCTAAACCTCCCCTGGCACATCTTGAGGCCATTACTCCTTATCTTGTCATTAGTTACTTGGGGAAATCAATTTTTTAAATTATTATAAGAATTCCCAATTATTTTTTTTTTTGCTGCAATGAGTTTTGAAGCTTCTGTTATTTGGGTGTGTGTTCCTTGCAGGTCCTGATGGGCGATTCTTCTTTTGGCCTGAGCAGTGAAGATGACTCAGTGAAATTTGTGGGGTACTGCCCTCAAACGAACCCCCTTTGGCCAGATATCACCTTGCAGGAGCACTTTGAAATCTATGGAGCCATCAAGGGGATGAGTCAGTCTGATGTTAAAGAAGTCATAAAGCGGTGAGCAGTTCATTAGAGAACTGTTTTGAGGTTTAGCTTTGCTTTTCTAAGCCTTTTCATTTTTATTTTCTCCCTCTTTTCCCCTTTAATTGAATCTTTTCAGCGCATTCAGCAAGGGTAGGTCAGGAGATAGAGGCTCAACCACACAAACCCCAGCTGATATTGGGTTTATTCAGTACTTTCTTTTTTATTTTTAAGTTAGGAAGTGTTAAAAATGACCTTTGCAGTCAAAAATGGAGAGTCCAGGGCTTGGAGCTGTCTCTGGGTTACCACTGCAGACTCCTCAGGGCTGTGGGGCCAGGTGGCTCTGTCTGGAATCGCCCAGCTCCTGGGTGTAGTGCTTGGTCTACACAATATTTGTAACTGAGCTCTTCAAATGAGACTCATTGCATGCTCTTTAATTTTTTTTAATTTTTTTTTTTTTAAGTTATGAAGTGTTTAAAATTACCTTTGCAGTAAAAAATGGAGAGTCCAGGGCTTGGAGCTGTCTCTGGGTTGCCACTGCAGACTCCTCAGGGCTGTGGGGCCAGGTGGCTCTGTCCAGAATCGCCCAGCTCCTGGGTTTAGTGCTTGGTCTACAAAAATCTTTGTAACTGAGCTCTTTAAATCAGACTCTTTGCATGCTGTGGGATGAGGGGCGGGGGGGTAATCCAAGCCATCACCCTCTCAGCTGTTCACATGTGGTCTTCCCCTTTCCACAGCATTGCAAATGCCCTGGATTTAAAAGACCACCTGCAGAAGACAACAAAGAAGCTGGGCGTGGGGCTGAAACGCAAGGTACAGGAGGTCCCCAAGCTGCTCTGCTGGCTGGCTCCAGCACCTGTCGTGCCCTTATTCTTTCTCTCTTGCCTTCCTCCCAGCTGTGCTTTGCCCTGAGTATGCTGGGTAACCCACGTGTTACACTCTTGGATGAGCCCTCAACTGGGATGGATCCAAAAGCCAAGCAGCACATGTGGTGAGTGCCAGAGGATTGTTTCTCTCCGGGCATTTGCCCAGTTTTCTGTGTGTGTTATCCCTGCTGACACTAGGGAGAGCCATAGACAGGGAATCACAGAGTGTATTGGGTTTAGACTAGCCCCTCCCTGAGCTCAAACAAGCTCAATAAATACTGGAAGTAAAAAGAGATAAACTTTAACAATAAATAGGAGGTAAGGGGGTTTTACAAAATAGCAGAATACAACCCGTAGAAGGGAGTTGGAATTTGATGATTTGATGGTGGATGAAGCAGGATGCAGGATTTTGAGGGTAAAATGCAGTCAGAGTTCCAAAAAGAAAATGGTTCTTATCCCCACGTGTTCGCTGGAGGGCAAGTGGTGATCCTGCAGCAGGGTAGCAAGGAGCTGGTCAGGCAGGCAGGACCAGAGAGAGAGAGAAGACAAGATGCACCCCCCTTTTATAGCAGACCTTGGCAAGAAGTGGGAGGGGGTCTGACACCTGAGGGCAGGTCAGACCACCAAACAACAAGCTCTCATCCAACCTGGCCTTGAACACCTCCAGGGAGGGAGCGGCCACAACCTCCCATGGCAACCTGTGCCAGTGTCTCACCACCCTCACTGCAAAGAACTTCTTCCTGACATCCAGTTTCAATCTCCCCTCTGCCAATCTAAACCCATTCCTCCTCATCCTGCCATTACAAGACCTTGTTAATAGTCCCTCCCCAGCCCTCCTGTAGGCCACCCCTCAGATACTGGAAGGTTACTCCAAGGTCTTCTCGAAGCTTTCTCTTCTCCAGGCTGAAGGATATACTGTTAGTGCCCAGTGCTGCATTCAGGGATTGGTTTGGTTGTGTTTTTGTAGGAGAGCAATCCGAGCAGCCTTCAAAAACAAGGAGAGGGCAGCCATCCTCACCACCCACTACATGGAAGAGGCAGATGCTGTCTGTGACCGTGTGGCCATCCTGGTGTCTGGGCAGCTCAGGTACCACTGGAGCCCTCCCTCCCTCCCCTTTTGGGGTGTCAACCAGACTGTATTTCTTGCCCCTTAAACTTGGAGGGCAGGGACATTTAAACTGCCTGAAGGGTCTGTTAGAAGGTAAGCTGCTTTTGTAGCGTGTCCAACTCTCCTCTTTTGCACTGGCAGGTGTATAGGCACTGTCCAGCACCTGAAGAGTAAGTTTGGCAGAGGATACTTCTTGGAAATGAAGCTGAAAGAAGCAGCAGATGTGCAGCAGCTGGAATATCTGCAGAGCCAGATTTTGCACATCTTCCCCAACGCCAACCGCCAGGAAAGGTGAAGTGTAACAGCCCCAGGCAGGGAACGTGGGCACTGATGGGAGAGCCCCAGGCAGGGAACGTGGGCACTGATGGGAGAGCCCCAGGCAGGGAACGTGGGCACTGATGGGAGAGCCCCAGGCAGGGAACGTGGGCACTGATGGGAGAGCCCCAGGCAGGGAACGTGGGCACTGATGGGAGAGCCCCAGGCAGGGAACGTGGGCACTGATGGGAGAGCCCCAGGCAGGGAACGTGGGCACTGATGGGAGAGCCCCAGGCAGGGAACGTGGGCACTGATGGGAGAGCCCCAGGCAGGGAACGTGGGCACTGATGGGAGAGCCCCAGGCAGGGAACGTGGGCACTGATGGGAGAGCCCCAGGCAGGGAACGTGGGCACTGATGGGAGAGCCCCAGGCAGGGAACGTGGGCACTGATGGGAGAGCCCCAGGCAGGGAACGTGGGCACTGATGGGAGAGCCCCAGGCAGGGAACGTGGGCACTGATGGGAGAGCCCCAGGCAGGGAACGTGGGCACTGATGGGAGAGCCCCAGGCAGGGAACGTGGGCACTGATGGGAGAGCCCCAGGCAGGGAACGTGGGCACTGATGGGAGAGCCCCAGGCAGGGAACGTGGGCACTGATGGGAGAGCCCCAGGCAGGGAACGTGGGCACTGATGGGAGAGCCCCAGGCAGGGAACGTGGGCACTGATGGGAGAGCCCCAGGCAGGGAACGTGGGCACTGATGGGAGAGCCCCAGGCAGGGAACGTGGGCACTGATGGGAGAGCCCCAGGCANGGGGAACGTGGGCGCCGACGGGAGCCCCAGGCGGGGAACGTGGGCGCTGACGGGAGAGCCCCAGGAGGGGAACGTGGGCGCCGACGGGAGCCCCAGGCGGGGAACGTGGGCGCTGACGGGAGAGCCCCAGGAGGGGAACGTGGGCGCCGACGGGAGCCCCAGGCAGGGAACGTGGGCGCTGACGGGAGAGCCCCAGGCAGGGAACGTGGGCGCCGATGGGAGCCCCAGGCGGGGAACGTGGGCGCTGATAGGAGCTCCACAATTCCCAGCACCTTCCTGGCACTGGGAGGGGAATGCCACAATGCTGCAATACACAACAAGTATTTATGGGCAATGTAAAGAAAAGAGGAAGGGGCTTGTAGGACAGCAGAAGCTGCTGGATGCTGACTGGGAGCCCTGAGCGGAGATGATTGGCACAGAGGAAGCAAAACTCCCTTTTCTGCATAGCTGTGGCCTGACAGCTTCCCCCTTGCTTGGGAACTCCAGGAAACTGGTGACATCTGAGGCACTGAGGCGCTGGCCCTTACCTAGAAATGCTTGAACCTTTTCTGGGAGTCCTTCAGAGCCGGAGGGTGGATTTGGTTGGTTTCCCCTCAGCAGCTTTGAATTTCTGCTGGATGAGCTGGGGGATGCTGAGACTCTCCAGAAAGGGCACTGCAGGCATCATCTGAGAAAGCATTCTGCAAATGTGGGAGGTTTGGAGATGAGTTCATTCTCCAGAAGCCTATGTGTGGGGTAGAGCAGCTCCCTGGAGCCTGGGTTGCAGGAACTGCTGGATGTTGCAAAAGCCCCAGAGATCCTATGACCTCTTGAGCTCGTTTCAAAGGCAAAACCTCAGAACTCTGAGAGTTCTGGGCAAGCAGTTTTTCTTTCATGAGTCTGTAGAAATGGGTGAGTCCTGTTTGAAGAGCATGGAGGTCAGGGAGTGATCTGAGGGGGAGCTCAGCTGATGTACCTGCAGCTGGATCTCTGAGACAAGTTCATAAAGCAGATGGTCTCCTGGAGCTGCATCAGTCCTCTTGTCTTGTAGTCAGAATGCCTGAGGTGACCTCAGGAAAGGAGTTTAAATGCATTCACCTGGATATTCATCGTTTTGCTCTCAGTCATTTTCACCTGAGACTAAATCTGCTTTGCTTCTCTGTTCCAGTTTTGCTTCCATCTTGGCATATAAAATTCCTAAAGAAGATGTGCAGTCGCTTTCGCATTCTTTTTCCAAGCTGGAAGAAGGTAATTAAACATTTGCTACTCATCACATGCAGAGATCGTTATGCCCCCTAGAATCATAGAGCTATTGGGGTTGGAAGAGACCTTTGAGGTCATGGAGTCCTACCACTCAACTTCAGAGCTCGCAATCCCACCCCACTGCTGCTAAGCTGCCGCCACTGAACCGTGTCCCTCAGCACCACATCCACATGTGGATTGATGCAGGGCTAGAGGGCAGCAAGTTGTACACCAAGGAGTGAGGGAAAAGCTGGTTTGCTGCCCAGCCATGGCTCCATTTGGAGTTACATTAATGGGTTAAAATAGCCTGATTTAATCAATGAATAAAATTGAAGAGACAGAGCACAAGTGTGGGTTGGCAGGTGAGAGACCAGCTGCTTGGCTGGCCTTGAGATGGGTCCTGGGTATTAAAGGCAGATGAATTACAGGAGGAGGTTTGTAGAGATCCTAAGTAGGACTAAGATGCCAAATCTCCATCTCAGAGACATACCTGAGGGGAGTCAGAGCAAACCCTGTCAGGTGGGACCTGAAGGAACTGCTCTCTCTTGCTTTTGCAGGCAGGAACGGTGTTCCCTAAGTGCCACACTTGCCATGTGCTGGCATTTTTTTGCATTTCTCTTCCCAATTAATTTAATTTAATTTTCCTACTATTGTTGGTTGTCTCCTGACTGTGGTTCTTGTGCAATGAAAACTGCTTGTGCCAGCTTAAAGTGCCTTCAATCCCGTTGTGTCAGGTAGCAAGCAGTGAAATCTGCCTACGTACTCATTGTCCTTAATTCCTTCACCAGTCAAACATGCCTTCAACATCGAGGAGTACAGCTTCTCTCAGGCAACACTGGAACAGGTAAGTTCAGCAAGTATCTCAGGAGTTTTCAGGGATATCTGGGGAAAGTAAACCCTGCCAGGCAAAGGCTGCAGGATTTTAGGTGGAGCTTTCAAAGGGGACTGGGCTGGCCTCCACATTGCACCCATCACAGAGGAGTTGTGCATCCAGTCTGGGCAAGCGCAGTGGGTGGAGAGGTTGATGAATCACAGAAACATCCAGGTTGGCAAAGCCCCTCAGGATCACCAACTCCAACCTAGAACCCTACTCTACAAGATTCACCTTCAACCATAGCCCTAAGCACCACATCCAAACCACCCTTACACACGTCCAGGGTGGTGACTCCACCACCTCCCTGGGCAGCTCATTCCAGTCCTTGACCACTCTCTCCATGAAAAACTTCTCCCTAATGTCCAATCTAAACCTCCCCAGCCTCAGCTTGAGGCCATTCCCCCTTGTTCTGTCTCCAATTAGCTGTGAGCAGAGCCCAGCAGCAGCCTCTCCACAGTGTCCCTTCAGGATTCTATTTGTGACCAGGAAAGGTCCCAGCAGGAGCGTGGTCTATTCACAGCCTTTCCGTCTTGCCCCCAGGTGTTTGTGGAGCTGGCTAAGGAGCAGGAGGAGGAGGACAACAGCTTTGGCACCCTGAACAGCACTCTGTGGTGGGAGAGGACCCAGGAAGACCGAGTTGTTTTCTGAGCTCGTGGTGCAGGTCTGCTCAGCAGCTCAAGCTTTGTGCTCAGCCCTGATCCTCTGCGCACGCCATGGGGCGCGGAGAGCGCTGGAGCTGAGCTGGCCAAGGAAAAGGCTGTCTGGAAGCACTGAGCCTGTTCCACCACCCAGGCCTTAGGAATAACGCCGCAGTGGTGGTGAGCATCCCCACCATTACTCTGGCTCCTCTGGAATCCCTTCTCCCCTCGCTGGTCCCCAGTCTGTGTTCAGTGGGAAGACATTGCCACAACAGTTGGGCATCTCCTGGTGCTGGTCGCTTGGGCAGGAGCCACCCACCTGCCTTCCTGCACTGCTGCTGGGGGTGGTGGCCTGAGGGTTGGGGTTGTCCTTACTGGGAATCTTGCAGTCAAGCAAAACCAGTTGGTACTGGAGCACCTTGCCCCATGGCACCAGCTCAATGGCCTGCAGGGACTTGCTGTGCCCTTGGTTGGGCGTTGCTGCCTGTCCCACGAGGTGCTGTGTGGACACACGCAAGGTCCTGCTCCCTACTGGGCAATCCATCCCTGCTTAGGCTTAGAAAATGCCCCTGCTTAGAAAAGAGGGGAGGTAGGGTAAAAAATCACTCCACAGTCCTTGTGCTCACTGCAGAGAGGGTCCTGAACTCCACTGCGAGCTTGGTTTGGTGTCCAACTGATGTGAACGTGTCCATTCACAGGTACAAAGTGTCAGCACTTGTCAGCACTTCATATTCCCTTCTCCTGCAAGGTGGCAGATGTGGCTGACTCCTGGTGCCATCCTGGGTGGCACTGGTGTTTGTAATGCATGCACTGTAGGGTTAAAGGGGTGCACAGAACTGGGTGCATTTCTTCCTCCTGCTTGGCCCAAGTCCAAAGACACCACTGTGTAGTTAACAGGAGTTGCTGAGATGTGTTTGTCATCTTCATTAGTCGAGCTGCAGAGGTGTGAGTGTTTCTCATCTTCGTTGGTCTAATGAAGATGTTGGGCGTGACGACGTGGATCCTGCCAGCTGCTTTTGGACACAGTCCTTCCTAGATGTTTTCCTTTTTGTTGTCAGTGAATCCATAAGTACCTGCCAGAGTGTTTCCTTACCCATCCTTGCCCTGCTAGCAAGTCACTCGTGCACAGGAGCCCTGGCTTCATCCTCACCTCATTCACCTTCACAAACCCAAAAGCAAAAGGTCCAAATTCCCAACCTCATCGGTAGGAAAGGTGCCTTGGATTTGCAGAGAAGCACTCAGAAGAGCAGAATATCCTTTAGGCTAAAGACAGGACAGATGTCTGTTGAAAATACTTTTTGGGTTTCTTTCTGTTGGTGTGCTTGCTTTGTTGATATTTTTCCTACACAAAGCTATAACTGGATGGAGCACTTAGTGCCATTGTACAGGGCTGAGTGATAGGTTGGGCTGGATGATCTTGGAGGTCTCTTCCAACCTGGCTTATTCTGTTCTGTTCTGGAGTGAAATAATAAGGAGAAATAAAAGCTTGGGAGTGGTTCACTGTGTTCTGCCATGGACAGATGCAGAGATGGGTGCATAGCAAACACTGGCTTTGTAAGTCATATCCTTTATCTGTGTGTCCAAGTTAGAAAAGACCTTTTTGTTCTTCCTTGGAAAAACTCAAAATGTGGGCTAAGGTGGAGCTGTGTGGCTCAACTGTTGGTAATTATCAGGCAAAGACCTATCTTAATAGGTCTGATAAAAGCTTATCATCACAATGAGCCAAAATCTGTTCTCATTATTTTGTTACTGTGTTGTGGTGAGAGGTGAACTCCTCACCTCCAACTGTTCTGTCCATAGATTTCATACAAATGTAAAGACTGTTGGCTTGTGGTGAGAATCTGAGTCTAAGCCCTGCAGAAACACCTGGATATCCCATTTGCCTCTGCAGGGGAAGGTTTCTTCCCTGCAGGAGCACAGACCATGAATGTGCCCAGCTTGAATTTGAACGTGTCCTGGTCTCCTGTGCTGGCAACAGTACTGGGGTAGAGAACAGGATTAAACCACCAGCCTGCAGCTCCAGCAACAGCATTGGTAGGGCTGAAGCTTCCCTGTGAGAGAACAGAAATGAGCCAACTTCAGCTCTTTTGCTTATGCAGCAGCTGGGGACCCCCAGCCTGTTGCTTCCAGTCGCATCCCTGCTGCTGGCCAAGGATCTCTGAGCAGTTTCCTTTCTCTGAAGCCCAGGTGGGAGCCACTATTCTGTCTCCTGACCTTTTCCCCTGTACGTAGTGTCAGGTAAGTGCATCTTCTCCAAACCCCACACTTCTTACTCTGATCTTTCTTTGTCAGTGGTGCTTCAGGAGAGTGTCACCTGCGCATCTTCTCCAGCACTCTCTAAGCTCAAGGTGAAGAAGTGCAGTTGTGACCTGGCTGTCTCTTTTCTTTCTTCCTTTTAACTTCTAGCTACTAGTCTGTGAGATAGCTCTGTCCTGTCCGACTGACCTCACCCTATTTCAGATAGCTTTTTTGAACTTCCTAACGTTTCAAGTGGCTCACAGGAAAGCCTCCCTTAGCAGCTAGATTTGCACAGGTTGGTACTGCTCTTGTTTACCCTCAGTGTAACCCAGGCGATGGTGGCACTGCACTGGTGCAGCTGCAGGTACAAAGAGTTTGGCTCATTAGGCTGACTCCATATTTCATAGACTCACAGACTGGTTTGGCTTGAAAGAGACCTTTAAAGGTGATCTGGTTCAACCCCCCCAGACCTGCACTCAGCAGGGCTGGGACTTTTTTTTGGTGCAGTGACATTGTGTCAATGTGGTGTTAAGATGCCACCCTAAAAAACACCACCATCATCCTAGTGTCTTGTAGCAGAAGTCTTTTGGTGTGTCACTGGATGTCTGTAATTGCAAGGGTAGGGAAAAACACACCCAAAATGACACCAGAGAAAACCCCCCCACCCTGGGAATGTGAGGGCTTCATTCTTTGCAATTTTTAAGGCCCTTTTTGTTCTTTTGGCTGCTCTCTGACCTGCCCCAGCTGGACAATGCTCACCGAGGTTATGCTCTAGGAGAGGAGGCAGCTGGATTCAGGCTGGCTGGGGGACTTGGGACACAGCAGCTTGGTTTGTGGCACCATTCCCAGGTGTGATGGCCTTTAGCTGCCTTGCAGGGTGGGTGTGAGAAATAGCTACCCTGGCCAGGGCTTGGCAGCTGCATTTGCTTTGTGCTGTTCTTCNCCCCCCCCCAAAGCCCTTACTGCAGAGCATCTCTGTCCCACCAGTGTAGTCCATTGCCTAGCTGACATCCAGGGCTCAGGAGGTGGCAGCAGAAGGGTTTGGGGTCTGCAGATGAGACGTTTGGAATGTTCCTCCTGCTGCTGCCATCAGGCACTTGGAATCGTGTGTGGTTTCTTTTTCTACACTTGTCTGTCTGTTGCCACTTTGCTGTACTTGTCAAGTCGAGGGTTTTTTTTTCCTTTTCTGGCAGAAAATATTCCCAAATAAAGGTGGATTGTTAAGTGCTGGTGTTTCTATCACGCCTGTGTTTTGCCTTGCTAGGAAAAGGTGAGGGGAAGATTGTTTTTCCAAAGCCTTTGCTGTTCCCTGGGCTTGCAGGTGAGTGGGACTCAAGTAGAGCCATGCCCCAGCTCCTGACATGGTTGGAGATAACTCCTTCTAGGCTGAAGGAATTCATCATAGAATCAAAAGATCAGCCAGTCCAAGCCCCACCTGCCAGAGCTGGATCACCTCCAGCAGATCGCACAGGAATGCATCCAGGTGAGTTTGGAAATGCACCAGAGACTCCACAGCCTCTCTGAGCAGCCTACTCCAGGCCTCTGTCACCTTCACAGAGAAAAAGTTTATCATTGCATTCCTGTGGAACCTCCTCTGCTCCAGCTTGCGCTCATTGTTCTGTCATTGGAATGGTTTGGGCTGGGAAGGGGACCTTAAAGAGTCATTTCTGTCCTCCAGTTCCAGTTAGCTTGTGGTCTCAAACTGGGACACCATCTAGTTCCAACCCTTCTGCCATGGACAGGGACACCTCCCACTAGCCCAGGCTGCTCAAGCCCTCATTCAACCTGGCCTTGAATACCTCCAGGAAGGGAGTATCCATGACCTCCCTGGGCAACCTCTTCCAGTGTCTCCCCACCCTCACTTAAAAGAATCTTTCTCTAATACCTAGTTGCTTTTTATTTAATTAAACTGAGACCATTGCAGTCTTGCAACATTTTGTGACCACCCACGGTCATGTCACGTTTGGCAAGCAGATTAATGCAGCCCAGTTTGGGGCTGGACATGGCTGGGCAGCAGCTGTGTGCTCCTGGCACGCCATGTTGTGCATCTGCAGGGATTAATCATAGTCGTCCACTCAACCCCACTGAAGAAGAAAGAAGAGGAAAAAAAAAAATCATTTTTCTTGCTGGATCCATGCCCAAGAGAAGCTCAGTGGGTGGCTGGCTGGGTGCTGCTGTGGCACGTGGGTGACAAAATGCACATGGGTGAGAATCGTAGAATCACAGAATTAGTCAGGGTTGGAATGGAGCACAAGGATCATCCAGTTCCAACCCCCCTGCCATGCCCAGGGACACCCTACCCTAGATCAGTCTGGCCTTAAACACTTCCAGGGATGTGGCCCCAAACACCTCCCTGGGCAACCTATTCCAGGCTCTCACCACTCTCGTGGTGAACAACTTCTTCCTCACATCCAATCTCAATCTCCCCACCTCCAGCTTTGTTCCATTCCCCCTAGTCCTGTCACTCCCTGATAGCCTAAAAAGTCCCTCCCCAGCTTTGCTGTAGCCCTCTTCAGATACTGGAAGGCCACAGGAAAGTCACCTGGGAGCCTCCTCTTCTCCAGACTGCACAGCCCCAACTCTTTCAGTCTCTCCTCATGGCAGAGGTGCTGCAGCCCTCTGAGCATCCTCGTTTGGGTGAAGCTGGGATGTGACACTAGTCTACAGGGCTGGAGGGCACTGCCAGCTTTTTGACTGCCAAGGGCTTGCCAGCTCCTGGTGTGACCCACAGACAAGGAGGAGGAGAAGGTCTGCCTCCAGCCCTGTGAATCCTTCAAAGTGAAAGGGGTTTGTGCTCCCTTGGGCCCCTTGGAGGGGAGGGAGATAACCTCAAAAGAATTTTAATCTGGACTTAGTGAACGTTATCAGGTTCTCACCATTTTTCTCCATATTGGTGAGTGAAGGGCAGCAGGCCATTTGGTTTTTTTTTGTTTTCTTTTAAAGCTGTTTAATTAATTCATTCATTTCCCTGTGATGCTCCCTTTACAAGATCTTCAGAAAGCCCCTAATTTAGCCAGCCAAATTTCTTCTTGGTAAGAGCTTCCTCTATCTTTCATTTCTCCTTTTCTCCTGAAGTGTGTTGCTTGGAGTGTCCTGCTCAGGGGGTGCTGGCTCCATCCCCAGTCCCTCTTCTCCTCCTGGTAGGTAGAAGGACTGATCCAAGGCTGGTCCTCAACCCTCTTCTCAGAAAACCTGTTGAGCAGCTGCTTGGGAATTTTAATGGTATTTTGTGCCCCCCAGCAGTGAAGCCCCAGCAGGTTGCCTTAGAGAGAGGTCCCACTTCAGTATCAAAGCCATGAGCAGCATCCAGTAACTGGCTGGGAAACCTCAAGGAGCAGGAGTCACTGTCATGTTAAAATGCCCTTGCTGTAGATAATGTGGAATGCTCTGCACAGCCAGGTCCTGCCAGCACCACGGGGCCCAGGGTATGTGTGAGAAATAGAGTAATTATTTCTGGGAGATGCACCTCAGCTGGCTCTCTGCAGCTAAAAGCTAAAAGCAGCCTTCCCTCTGTCTCCTTTGTTGCCCAATGGGAAGTGATGGGGGGAAAAGGCTCTGCTCCTTTCCTAAGTGAGCTCATTCCTTGAAAATGAGTGAATTGGCAGCTGCAGAAGGACCACAGCCCTCTGTCAAGCAACAACCAGACAAGTTTTGTGTTTTCAGGCAGTTCTGCAAACCCCAAGCAGAGTCCTCAAGCTGTTGAGAGTTCCAGGACAGGGAAATTCCTTTTAGCTGGTTGATTTACCCTCTGGCTGCAGACCCTTCCCAGCTCCTTTGGATCTCCTGGCCTTAGCTGGTTTCCTGATCTCCTTCTTTCAAGTGCAAACCCCAGCAAACTCCATCCTGATTTTGAATGCAAACCCCACCAAACTCCATCCTGATTTTGAATGCAAACCCCAGCAAACTCCATCCTGATTTTGAATGCAAACCCCAGCAAACTCCATCCTGATTCTGCTGGAAGAGCAGCGAGGAAGAGTGGAGGCTGCAAAAGCAAAACCAAACCGCCAATTATTAACCAAAGGGGAAAGAAAAACAAGAACCAACAATCCAATTTGGCACAGAATAGACTTCTGCAGAGGAAGGAGTGCTTGCTGACCAGGCTTTGAGCAAAGTGGGGAGAAGGTGGAGAACATCTGCTTTAGAAGAGGGCACAGAAGGAGCTCAGGCAGGGAGAAGGTAGCTTTGGCACCGCTCAGAGCTCGCATTCACCCCATCGCTGGGCATGCAGCTCTCCTGCTGGGTCTCTCTGTGTTAGTAAACCTGCTAGAAACAAGCTGCTCTACTGGGCACGATGTCCAGGTGTCACGTTAAACCCTGCCAAACGCCCTGCTGCTGCCTGCCAGCTTGCCACGGGGGCAGTTGACCCTGGGGATGTGTTCCCAACAGCATCCTGCCACCCTGCCGGCTTCAAAACGTAAGGTCTGGCTGGAGCAAAGTTCATGTCACTGGAGTTTGGATTGCAACACCAGAGGCTTCCTCTTCCCAGTTGCTGCTTCTGGTTTCCTGGGTTTGGGATGTTGGTTTTTCCTCTGGGCTGGGTGCAGGCATGGGGGTGGGGTGGGGATGTTGTCCTGCTCTGGCTGGCTGCTGCCTCTGGCTTTTTGGTTGGTTTTGTGTTTTTTTTTTTCAGTGTGTGTGTTGCTTTCTCTTAACGATCTCGAGGGGTGGGGAGGGTTTGCCTCGACGGAGCTCTAGAGCAGCTGCTCGTAGCTATTGCTCCTCAGTTTGGGGGATTGCTTAGCAGCTTGCAGGGTGTTCGCACTGCCAGGAACGGGCTCTGACGTCGAGCTGGAGAGGGGCATGGCCATGGGGCTGCTGCTAAGGCACTGAAACGGCTCCAGGACTGCGAAGAGATGAATTGCCCGGACACCTCAGAGCTGTAGGAGGCACTTTTCGAATGGAAAACACATCACCAGGTGAGGAGCTTCACGTTTCTCTTTCGTTAAGTGGAAAAATTTATACCTCGGGGGGTTTTCACGCAGGTTTGCTAATTCATTCCCCTCCCCCCCCCCCCCCCCTTCCCCTAATATTACTTTAATAAACCGTTAGGCTGAATGGTTAAGAGCTGCACTTTCCAGCTCTGCTCTCTGACAAGGATTGAGCTTTGCTTCAAAACGTTTCAGAGGCAAAGGAGTAAAATTGTTTTGCTTTTCTTCAGGGGTGTGTGTGGATTTTGGGTCTTGTTCCAGAAGTATTTTGGCTCTAGGTGAAGAGTGCTGGGTCCTCCCTTGGCTCTCCTTCCTCCAGTTTTGCTAGCACCAGGAAAAGCTTCTAAAAACACAGGCATGCACCCTCCCACCCCCGAATTTCACTTCTCTGTATGAATTAAAGTGATAATCTTTGCTCCAGGGCAGGCTCTGAGCTGTTTTCCTTGAGTGAGAGCAGGAAAAAAAAAAAAAACCCAACAACAGCAAACCCTCTCCCCAGACTGCATTAAGGAGCAGAGTTGGTACAAATCTGCTTCGTTTTCATCGGGAGGTAAAGACAAAGCAGAGCTGGGAGCAGGTGCAGGGGATGGTGTTTGCAGTAGCAGGCAAACAAGGAGGGTGTAAGGAGAGCAGGTTCACCTCTGCAGGGATTTCTCCTGGGCTCTCAGGAAGCCTGGAACTTCTCCGGGATGCATTGAGGGTACAGCACAGGATGCTGCTGCTACAGTCAGCCTGCAGAGGTTCCTGCTTGCTGTAGGAGTTAGTCACAAGAGGGTCTGCTGGCGTTTTAATGGAGGGAAAGAAACAACAACAACAAAGTCTGAGCAGGTGCCAAAGAGGAAATCCCTGGAAGGATAAATAAGTGAAGTGATTATGTGGGACATGCCTTCCCAGGAGAGCATTTGGCTGGACAGAGATAGATGTAGGATCTCAGAAAGAGATATCACAGTGCCTGTGGAGTATTCTCCCTTCTCGCCAAGAACCGTGGATGTGTTTATTGAGCCCTCAGGAGGGAGAAGTTTCCAGAGGCATCCAGTTAACAAATGATGAACTTTATTGGCTTAAAGCTTCTCAAACGCCTTCGCCTCCAAATAAACATCAGATGTTTGGGTTTGCCTTCGGAGTCTGAAGGTTTTAGAATCATAGAAGCAGTCAGGGTTGGAAGGGACCACAAGGATCAGCCAGTTCCAACCACCCTGCCATGCCCAGGGACACCCTACCCTAGAGCAGGCTGCCCACAGCCTCATCTAGCCTGGCTGCAAACACCTCCGGGGATGTGGCCCCAACCACCTCATTGGGCAACCCCTTACAGGTTCTCACCACTCTCATGGTGAACAACTTCCTCCTCACGTCCAGTCTGAATCTCCTCACCTCCAACTTTTCTCCAATCCCCCTAGTCCTGTCACTCCCTGATAGCCTAAAAGGTCCCTCCCCAGCTTTTTTGTAGGCCTCCTTCAGATACTGGAAGGGTGTCTCAGGTCTTGTAGGGGCATCTCTCCTGGGTGCACCTGAAAGTCAGATCGCGCCTGATGGAGTTTGTGCAGTGTTTGTAGGCAGCATCTCCTGTTTGAAGTTTCAGCTTCACCTTTCAGCTTCCTGCTGGAATTGCTTCCTGTTCCATAGGCAAAAGTAAGGCTAAATCTGGTAGAAAATTAGCAGGAATTTTCTAGAATGTTGTTTTATTCCTGGAGGCCTCACTGCCCATGGTGGAGGGGAGTTGGAACTGGGAGATCTTTAAAGGTCCCTTCCAACCCAGTGTTCAGAATGTGTGGAAACTCAGTGCAGTTTTTACAAGAACATCATTTTCCCCATGCTATCCAGATGCTCCAGCATTTGTTTCCCGACCCAACATCCCAGCCTGGGCTGCTGCTTTCAGCTCATAAAAATTGAAATTAGAATAGAGTAGAGCAGAATAGAATGGTTTAGGTTGGAAATGACCTCAAATATCATCCAATTCCAACCCCCCATCATAGGATTCAGAGCTAGAAACACACAAAGAAACCCAAACAAATAAAACCCCAAACAAACAAACCAAACCAAACCATTGCTTCCCAGAAATCCCTTCCCAATTGCCTTTAGCCTTGACTGTAGGCTGTGACTGGGAAGCACAGGGGCAGAGGGAACACTGCAGGCAGGGAAAGCAGAGCACTGGGGTGATAAGCCTTGTGCTAACAGTTGGAAGATAAACAGAGATTTGGGATCCATCCCCCCTGGAGTACATAAATACTTAATTCTACCCAAAAAAACAAACACTGAAGGAACACAGAGCAGCAGTAACTCTTTGTTGACTCAAAATGCCCAGTCCAGGCAATCAGGAAACAATCTCTGAAGGCAAAACAGGGCTCTGTGCTTTAGGTTGCTTTGCTTTTTTGTTTCAGCTGTTGTTTGTTTTTTTTTTTTTTAATTATTAGAAGACAAAATTGGGTTCTGAAGTTCCCTTCCCAGCTCTGCTCTAAATATTCTTTTGCTCCCCATCCTAGCTGGGAAAATGCAGGGGGTAGTCCAGAAAGCCTCCAAAATATTTCGACAGACTCGTGTTCTGCTGTGGAAGAACATCCTTCTGGTGTGGAGAGTGAAGACAAAAAGTTTCCAGGCAAGTATCAGTTCTTCCAGGGGGAAGTGAGAATTTCCACTACAAAGTGGTTTGATTATTTTTTTTTTTTACGCTGCGTTGTTTGTGTGTTAGGCAACATGTGAGAAGCCTCAGCTGGGAGCGTGGCTCTCTGGAAAACATTTAGCAGTTGTGCTTCTTCCTCTATCATGGCATCATAAAGGGCCTGTTCCAAAGCTGGCTTGTTGCTTTGGGTTGTTTATCCCAGCTCTGTGCTCCCCAGAGGAACAGGATGTCCAATTCGTGATTGCGGCTGTCGAATTCGCAGCAGACCTTGCTGGCTCTGGTGCGAAGAAAATATGTGGTGTTCATGCCAGGAGAAAGCAGTGGTGGCTGGAAGGGGAGCTGGACAGTGGGGCACTGGCTGGCTGAGAAGGGTCACAGCATCACGGGATGTTAGGGAGTGGAGGGGACCTGGGATCATCTGGAAGGGATCTGTAGATCATCACGTTCAACACCCTTGCTAAAGCAGCACAGCCCAGGGCAGGCTGCAGAGATGGGTTTGGGAAGTCTCCAGAGAAGGAGACTCCACAGCCTCTCTTGTATCCTCAAAGATGCTTTCCATGCCTCTCAGTGTGCAGGTTGCTGGGCTGCCACTCACCTCTGCATTTCTTTGCTTTCACCCAGGAGTGGATTTCCTCGGCGGTTTACCTCTTAATAGTACAAATCTCAGCAAATACGATACACCACTTCCCAGAGCACGAAATCCCCTACAGATTCCTTGGAAGATTGGATGATCCAGCCTTTAACTCTACTGGAGTCACGCTCCTATACACACCTGTCACAAACACCACCAGGCAAATAATGAGCAAAGTGGCTTCAAGCTCTGCACTGAGAGGTAAAGCTGCTCGAAAATCCCTGACACTGAACTGCTGGAGTGGGTCCAGAGGAGGGCTGAGATGATGATCAGCAGGCTGGAGCACCTCTACTGTGAGGACAGGCTGAGAGAGTTGGGGCTCTTCATCCTGGAGAAGAAAAGGCACTGGAGAGACCTCAGAATGGCCTTTCAGTCCTTGCAATGGGCTACAAGAGGAAGGAAGCCTTTTCACAAGGCTTGTAGTGATAGGATGAGGAGTGATGGCTTTGAGATGGAAGAGGGGAGATTTAGAGTGGCTACAAGGAAGAAATTCTTTCCAGTGAGGGTAGTGAGACACTGAAACTGGTTGCCCAGGGAGGTTGTGGATGCCTCTGTTCTTGACTTGGCCCTGGGATCGCACATAGAGAATTTCCTTGCTGCTTTGGAGGCTCAAAACATAGTCCCAGAAATATCTCACGAGAAAAACATCACAAGCATCCCCCTCTATAATGGAGCCCTCAAGGTAGCCCTGGAAGGCAAGGTGAGGAATATTTCTTTGCCTTTTGTCCTGGAGGTCAACAGAACATTGTGAAATGCCTTGAAGGGAGGCACAGTGAAATGCACACAGCAGGAAAAGGGAGAATATTTGTCTGGCAAAGAGAAATCACAGCAGAGAGTCTCCTTGTTGGAATGCAGGATTGGATTATCAGAGAATGGCTTAGGCTGGAAGGGACCTCAGAGCTCATCTGCTCCAACCTCCCGGCAATGGGCAGGGACACCTCTCAGCTAGACCCAGGTGCTCAAGACCTCATTCAACCTGGCTTTGCTCCCTTCTGGGAGGTGTTTAAGACCAGGTTGGATGCAGCCCTGAGCAACCTCTTCTAGTGGGAGGTGTCCCTGCCCATCGTTGGAAGGATTGCACGAGAAGATCTTTAAGGTCCCTACCAACCCAAACCATTCAATGATTCCATGTCTGAAGTGACCTTGACAGTCCTCACTGGGGAGGAGCAGCTCCATTTTTGAGGGTACAAGTTGTGGCTGATGCTGACTTTGGTATTGTCACCTGAGGAATTGACCTTTCAGCTGTGGTGGTTTTGTCCTTTTTCCTTTTCTCTTCTTTTGTTTTCAATGACAGGCATAATAATAGAAGGGGTGGAAAACGAGGCAAAAATGGAAGCAAGAGGACATTCAGAGGACGACATCATTGGTGTTGTTTTCAAGGATGACTTCTCCTACTCTCTCAGATTTCAGACCTACGCTCTCATGTATCTAAACGATGCCATGGAACACATAGGTAACAAAAGAAATGAAACCAGAGAACCTGCTTTTACCCCTGTTCACTGACTAAAAGTTGTGAAGCATCCAAAGGGAAATAACAAAGAGCTTATTTTATCTAAGAAAACTCAAGTGAGTTCATCAGTTAGAGTCACAGAACCTTTTTGATTGGAGATCTTTAAGGTCGTTAGGTGGAACCCACTAAACCATGTCCCTCAGCACCGCATCTGCGCTGCTTTTAAATCTCTTCAGGGATGGGAACTTCACCACTGCCCTGGGCAGCCTGTTCCAGGCCTTGACAACCCTTTCAGGCAGGGTATTCTTCCTAATGTGCAATCTAAACCTACCCTAGCACAACTTTAGAGCACTGGAACAGGCTGCCCAGGGAGGTTGTGAAGTCTCTCTGGAGATATTCAAGAACCATCTGGATGCGTTCCAGCGTGATCTGCTCTGGGTGATCCTGCTCTGGCAGGGAGGCTGCACCAGATAATCTTTCAAGGTCCCTTCCAGCCCCTGACATTCTGTGTTTCTATGATTTTTAAGCTCTTTCATCTCATCCTATTGCTTGTTATTTGTTATTTGGGAGAAAAGACCAATCCCCACCTGGCTTCAACCTGCTTTCAGGGAGTTGTAGAGAGCAAGAAGGTCTCTCCCAAACCTCCTTTTGTCCAAATTCCCTCAGCCTCTCCTTATAGGCCTTCTACTCTAGACCCTTCATCACCTCTGTCCCCCTTCTTTGGTCACATTCCAGCACCTTAGTGTCCTTCTTGGAGTAAGGGACCTAAATTTCCTATTTTATTTTAACCAATTGATGTGGAGAGAAAAGGTCTTGCTAAGAACTGATCTTGGTAAAACGGAAATCGTGGAGGCTGTTTGTTCTGTTTACAAAAGTCAGTGGCTCTTCATAGATGTGGACCCAGCTCCAGTGTTCTCTGGATTTCCTAGTTCTCTCCCAGCCCTTGGAATTCATGGCATATTTATGGGCACTGTACTTTGAGCCTGGGCTCTTGCCAAAGTAAGGGAGCTGAGCTGAGCTGCCTCTTCTGCACCATGAAGACAGGGTCGATGCCACCTCAGGTAGCCCAAGCCACCAACTCCCCACTCCCATATCATTTTCCATGAGCAATGAACTGCTCCAGGAAATAGGCTGAGTAAATCTGGGCTAAAACTAACTCTGGATGAAGTGGCTCTTAGGTCAAACATTTTCTAACCCCACATGTTAACGCAAAAGCATTTAGAGACAGATGTTTGGAGAGACAGAGGTTTGGAAACACAGAGATCAAGTTGTTAATCCCTTTTTTTTTTTTTTTTTTGATGTTCACACAGATGTCTGCTTCAGTTTTTCACCAGCTACCTGCCAAGTTCCTGCATACTGGTATAAAGGTTTCCTATCAGTGCAGTCCAGCATTAATGCAGCAGTCATAGAAGTAAGTATGGCCACGATAGCAATGGTGGTGTCTGTTCTTTCCAGAGTTAGCTGTGAAAAACCCAAGCAATCAATCTTAAAAAGCCACCAAACCAAATCAGCCTGGAGAAGAGAAGGCTCTGGGAGGGGAGATTGAAACTGGATGTTAGGAGGAAGTTCTTTGCAGTGAGGGTGGTGAGACACTGGCACAGGTTGCCCAGGGAGGTTGTGGCTGCTCCCTCCCTGGAGGTGTTCAAAGCCAGGCTGGATGAAGTCTTGAGCATCCTGATCTAGTGGGAGGTGTCCCTGCCTATGGCACAGGGGGGTTGGAACTGGCTGAGCTTTGAGGTCCCTTCCAACCTAGACCATGCTGTGATTTTATGACTCTAAAGCCTGTTCATCCTGCCGTGGGCCATTTCACTCCTGACGGTCCAAGGAACGTCAAATTCCTTTTTCCACAGATTAAAACAAACCACTCTGTCTGGGAAGAGATGAAGTCCTTCAGCGGCATCCGCCTGAGCTCGCCCTTGGTCAAACCTGTGTTTAAATCAGACTATACCTGGTTCGTGGTCTACGTTGTGCTCTGCTTCTCCCCACACATGTACTTCCTGTCAGGGAAGGTTGCGAGGGAGAAAAAGAAGCTCAAGGTATTAATGAAGACCATGGGTCTGCACGACTTGGCCTTCTGGTGAGTCTCTGTGTGGTTGGAGGGGTTGGGTTATCTTGTGTGTGTGTGAGGTGCCTGCTAGCTTGGAGGATGGGCACAAGGCTGGTACCACCTCCCAGCTGAGTAGCAGTTGTGCCCCAGGCTCCAGCAGCAGTCATAGCATCACAGAATGTTGGGGGTTGGAAGCGACCTCCAGAGATGATCGAATCCAACCCCCCTGCCAGAGCAGGGTCACCCAGGGCAGGTCACACAGGAACACATCCAGGTGGGTTTTGAAAGTCTCCAGAGGAGGAGACTCCACAACCTCCCTGGGCAGCTCTGTCACACTCACAGTAAAGAAGCTTTTCCTCAGGGTGAGGTGGAACCTCCTGTGTCCCAGCTTGAACCCACTGGTCCTTATCCTGTCGCTGTCACCTTCATCTTCACACCCACCTCTCAGATATTTATAGACTTTGAGGAGGTCTCCTCTGAGCCTTCTCAAAGCTAAACAGCCTCAGGACTCAGTCTTTCTCCATAGAAGAAATGTTCAAGTCCCTTCATCATCCTCATAGCTCTCTGTGAGAGAGCCTGAGGGAGCTGAGGCTGTGCTGCTTGGAGGAGACTGAGAGGTGACCTCATCAGTGTTTATTAATAATGTGCAGGGTGAGTGGCAGGAGGCTGGAGCCAGGCTCTGCTGGGTGATGCCAGATGACAGGACAAGGAGCACTGGGTGGAAGCTGAGGCATAGGAAGTTTCATTTAAACATGAAGAGGAATTTTTTCCCTGCGAGGGTGACAGAACCCTGGAACAGGCTGCCCAGGGGGGTTGTGGAGTTTCCCTCTGGAGATATTCCAAACCTGCCTGGATGTGTTCCTATGTTGTCTGGTATAGGAGATCCTGCTGTGGCAGAGGGGGTTGGACTGGATGAGCTTTGGAGGTCCCTTCCAGTCCCTGACATTCTGTGGAAACAATACATGGAAGTGCATTTGGGATGCAGAGTAGATAAATGCCATAGAATGTGTCTCGTATTGGTCATGTCACAGCAAGTACAGAAACTACAATAACTGTGCCTTCCCTGCAGGTTGTCCTGGAGCTTGCCATACACCATTTACATCTCAATAACATCAAGCCTGCTGACACTGATCACCATTAGGGCAGTCCTCCGGGACCACAGCTTTTTTGAAATCTTCTGGTTTTATTTCCTTTATGGCATAGCATCTGTAAGTCTGCTTTTCTGTTCTTAAGGGAAGCATAACTTTTTTTTTTTGTTTTTGCCCCTCTATTTTCTAATTAAAGCTCAAAGGCTTCAGAGAGCTGGGGCTGGGCATTCTATGGGAAAGCAACAAGAATTTTTCCACTGCTGGGATCGTAGAATCAGGCAGGGTTGGAAGGCACCACAAGGATCATCTAATTCCAATACTTCCCTGCCATGAGCAGGGACACCTCACACTAGATCAGGCTGTCTACAGCCTCATCCAGCCTGGCCTTAGACACCTCCAGGGATGAGGCTTCCACCACCTCCCTGGGCAACCCATTCCAGAGTCTCACCACCCTCATGCTGAAGAACTTCTTCCTAACATCCAGTCTGAATCTACCCATTTCCAGCTTTGTTCCATTCCCCTTAGTCCTATCCCTACCTGAATCTGTGGTTATAATTTGTAGGCTATGAAAAGTTTGGGGAGATTCTGGGCTGAAGTTAGCATTTTTTACCCTAACACCTGCATTAATGGGAAGGTTGGAGCTGTCTTCTTCTATCCAGCCTCCTTGGAAGGACAAGAGGGGTCTGATCTGCTGAATGATGCCAGTCAGTGGAGTCCCCATCCCTGGAGGGATTGAAAAGCTGTGTAGACATGGTGCTGAGGGATGTGTTTCAGTGGTGACCTGGCAGTGCTGGGTGAATGGTTGGACTTCATGATCTTGAAGGGCAACAGGTTGAGGGAGGTGATTCTCCCCCTCTACTCTGCCCTGGTGAGACCCCACCTGGAGTACTGCATCCAATTCTGGAGCCCCTTTTACAAGAGGGATGTGGACATGCTGGAGGTCCACATGCTGAAAGGGCATAAGGATGCTCAGAGTGCTGCAGCACCTTTGCTATGAGGAGAGACTGAAAGAGTTGGGGCTGTGCAGTCTGGAGAAGAGGAGGCTCCCAGGTGACCTTCTTGTGGCCTTCCAGGATCTGAAGGGGGCTACAGAAAAGCTGGGGAGGGACTTTTTAGGCTATCAGGGAGTGACAGGACTAGGGGGAATGGAGCAAAGCTGGAGGTGGGGAGATTCAGATTGGATGTGAGGAGGAAGTTGTTGAGCATGAGAGTGGTGAGAGCCTGGAATGGGTTGCCCAGGGGATGGTTGGGGTCACATCCCTGGAGATGTCTGCAGCCAGGCTGGCAGAGGCTGTGGGCAGCCTAATCTAGGGTAGGGTGTCCTTGGGCATGGCAGGGGTATTGGAACTAGATGATCCTTGTGGTCTCTTCCAAACTTGACTGATCCTATGATTCTAAGGTCTTTTCCAATGTAAGCAATGCTGTGATTCTACAATTGTGTGTGCCACAAGCATCTGTAAGGGGCAGCCGAATCTCAGCTGAGTCTCAAATTTTGCTCATTGAATTTTCACATTGGTTTTTGTTTGTTTTGTTTTTCTCACCAGCAGAAATGCACCCTGTTAACTAATGCACCCTGCTAACTACTTGTTTCCTCTGCTGCAGATTCACTTCTGTTTTGTGCTCAGCTCCCTATTGAAGCACCCAAATATTGTCAGCTTTGGGGGATTTTTCCTTCACATTGTCTGTGGATTGCTGGGCTACCTGACCTTGTTTCATGAACTGCCATCATCTTTGAAGTGGATCTTTAATCTCTTCAGCCCTTTTGTCTTTACTGATGGCTTCTCACAGGTATGTTCAAGATAAAGTCAGGGCATCCTAACAGTCCAGCCCACAGCAAGCATCTTGCCAGTTAGAATTTATACCCCACCTGGAGTACTGTGTCCAGTTTTGGAGCCCTTATTATAAGAGGCATGTGGATATGCTGGAAGGTGTCCAGAGCAGGGCCACAAGGATGCTCAGAGGGCTGCAGCACCTCTGCTATGAGCACAGACTGAAGGAGTTGGGGCTGTTCAGTCTGGAGAAGAGGAGGCTCCCAGGTGACCTTCTGTTGGCCTTCCAGTATATGAAGGGGGCTACAGAAAAGCTGTGGAGGGACTTTTGAGGCTATCAGGGAGTGACAGGACTAGAGGGAATGGAGCAAAGCTGGAGGTGGGGAGATTCAGATTGGATGTGAGGAGGAAGTTGTTGAGCATGAGAGTGGTGAGAGCCTGGAATGGGTTGCCCAGGGGATGTGGTTGGGGCCACATCCCTGGAGGTGTTTGGGGCCAGGCTGGCAGAGGCTGTGGGCAGCCTGCTCTAGGGTAGGGTGTCCCTGGGCATGGCAGGGGGGGTTGGAACTAGATGATCCTTGTGGTCTCTTCCAACTCTGACTGATTCCATGATTCTACAAATTTGCATTGCTATCATGACCCAGTCGCAGCCCTCTGCCCTGGATGCTTCCTAGGAAGAAAAGTTGACTCCCAGAACCCATATTTAATTCATAACATGCACAGCTGAACTCCTAACTGCATCTGGATGCTTCTTAGGAAGAAAAGTTGACTCCCAGAGCCCATATTTAACTCCTAACATACAAGGCTGAACTCCTAACTGCATCTGGATGCTTCCTAGGGAGAAAAGTTGACTCCCAGAGCCCATATATAACTTCTGACAAACACAGCTGAACTCCTAACTGCATCCCCCATTTTACCAGATCTCTGTAGACAATAAATTTTGATCTCTGGAAAACGACTGCAGCAGTGGGATGTGCCTGGTAGCTACCAAGATGTGGCGGAACCGTGAGGGCTTGAAGTGCTGCCTTAACAAATAACCACGTGGGTCGTTCTGCTGCTGGAGTAACTTCTCCTGCACTGCTTTGACTTCAGCTTACCAAAGCACTTCTGGCACTTGTGGTCATGATGGAGTCTTGACCTGCTTAGAAACAGCCTCACGTTGAAGAGTGGGCATGGACTTATGGTGATGACTCAGCAGAGGCTTGCATGTAGTCTCTCTGCCCTGAAGGAAGTCTGTCCTCTGACTTGTGCTTGGTTTTTCACCCCTAGGCAGTAAAACTGGAAGTCCATGGGCTGTCCTTCACACCAGGATTCTACCCTTTCTTTCACCTCTATGTCATGCTGAGCCTTGACAGTGTCTTGTATTTGCTTTTGGCCATCTACTTTGATAAAGTGTTGCCTGGTGAGTAAAAGAGACGAGAGAAAGAATTCCAGTGTCAGGGGGTGGAAACTGCACTTGCTGTGTGGCTCTGGGAAAAAAAAAAAAATGGTTGGAGAGGTGCTGGAGCAAATCCAGAGGGCAACAAAGCTGGTGAGGTGTCTGGAGAATAAATCTGATGAGGAGCAACTGAGAGAGCTGAGGATGGTTAATGTGAAAAAGAGGAGGCTGAGGAGAGAGCTCATTGCTGTCTACAGCTACCCGAAGGGACATTTTGGAGAGGCTGCTGCTGGGCTCTGCTCACAGCTAGAGACAGGACAAGGGGGAATGGCCTCAAGCTGAGGCTGGGGAGGTTTAGATTGGACATTAGTAAGAATTTTTTCACAGAGAGTGGTCAGGGAGTGGAATGAGCTGCCCAGGGAGGTGGTGGATTCACCCAGCATGGATGTGTTTCAGGGTGGTTTGGATGTGGTGCTTAGGGATATGGTTGAAGGTGAATCTTGTAGAGTAGGGTTCTAGGTTGGACTTGGTGGTTGTAGAGTAGGGTTCTAGGTTGGACTTGGTGGTTGTAGAGTAGGGTTCTAGGTTGGACTTGGTGGTTGTAGAGTAGGGTTCTAGGTTGGACTTGGTGGTTGTAGAGTAGGGTTCTAGGTTGGACTTGGTGGTTGTAGAGTAGGGTTCTAGGTTGGACTTGGTGGTTGTAGAGTAGGGTTCTAGGTTGGACTTGGTGGTTGTAGAGTAGGGTTCTAGGTTGGACTTGGTGGTTGTAGAGTAGGGTTCTAGGTTGGACTTGGTGGTTGTAGAGTAGGGTTCTAGGTTGGACTTGGTGGTTGTAGAGTAGGGTTCTAGGTTGGACTTGCAGGTTGGTTTTTCCAACTTGGATGTTTCTGTGATTCTGTGACAGAATTCTGTTATCCCAGAAGCTGGGTCCATGTAGGGACCTCATTGACCCTGTCCAAAAGCAAAGTGAAACCCTGCAGGGGGGCACTGAGCTCCTACTCCAACTACCCTGCCACTGGGATTAAAAGGATGCTGTAGGACTTGACCTGGTTTTCCTATATCTACTGGTCCAAAGGGATTGCTGGTGAGGTCTTTTCTGTGGTTGTTCTCCAACTGCATTTAGAGAAATGGATGAGTGGAGAACTTTAGCTGCAAGGTTTACCAATCCTTGATAAATCCTGGAGGTCTGTATTCTGCAGCTGTGGAGGATGAGATGGCTGGACAATGGCATTCATCACAGTTAAGCTGAAAGACAGCAGCTTTGGGCTGCTATTTCACCTTCTCTGCTTCTGAATTAGGCAAGTATGGAGCACCATACCCACCTTTGTTCTTCCTGAGGCCATCGTACTGGTTCAAGCCCAGGGGTGGCTACCTGGGGATGCCACCTGGCAGTGAGAGCAGCCACGATCCTATCTTCAGCAACAACACTGAGCCCCTGCCTCCAGACTTTGATGGGAAGGAAGCCATCAGGTAAGGACTTCTGCAGGCACACAGTTCTGTGTGCTGACTCCAGGCAGCAGAGACATATTGCACTGGAAGATGTTAGGCTGAACCACCTGACATACAATGATGAGGTGAATGGCAAATGTATAGGAGGTAGGCTTGGAGGAGAGAGCTGGCCAGCAGGGCAAGGGAGGGGATTCTCCCCCTTTACTCTGCTCTTGCCAGACTCCACCTGGAGTACTGTGTGCAGTTCTGGAGTTCCCATCACAAGAAGGACATGGAACTGTTTGAGCCAGTCCAGAGGAGGGCCACAAAGATGGTCAAAGGGCTGAAGCAGCTCTACTATGAGGACAGGCTGAGGGAGTTGGGGCTCTGCAGCCTGGAGAAGAGAAGGCTTCCAGGAGACCTTATAGTAGCCTTCCAGTATCTGAAGTGGGCTACAGGAGGGCTGGGGAGGGACTACTGACAAGGTCTTGTAAACGACAGGATGGGGAGGAATGGGTTTAAACTGGCAGAGGGGAAATGTAAACTGGATGTTAGGAAGAAGTTCTTTGAAGTGAGGGTGGTGAGACACTGGCACAGGTTTCCCAGGGAGGTTGTGGCTGCTCCCTCCCTGGAGATGTTCAAGACCAGGTTGGATGAGGCTTTGAGAGACCTGTTCTAGTGGGAGGTGTCCCTGCCTGTGGCACAGTGGGGTTGGAACTGGATGAGCTTTAGGTTGGAAGGGACTTCAAACCATTCTGTGATTTGGATGTTTCTTGGCCTTCAGACATCCTCTGTGCCAGGAAGCATCCTGCTGCCTCACACTTCCCTCTTTGCAGAGCAGCAGCAGCACTGAGTCTGTTCTCCCTCACTGTCATCTTCAGGATGGAGTGTGCTGTTTAAGATGCTGTTATTGCCATCCCTAAGGGATGGTTTGGCCTGTTGCTGCCCCTGTCCATTGCTTAACACTAGAAAGCAAATACAAATCTCTGACGATAATAGATGGGTCATCACTTTTAATTCCATAATCTCATGCCCTGGGGCCTCCTGCTTCATTCACTAAGTGTTCATTGAGTTTGACTTCAAAACCTTATAAACAGCTCTTCCAAAAGTACATTAGAAGAGTGTGTCCAGCAGATGGAGACAGGTTCTTCTCCCCCTCTGCTCTAGCCTGGTGAGACCCCAGCTTAAGCAGTGCCATGAGTTTTGGGCTTTAAGAGTTTAAGAGGGTCAGGGATCTGCTGGAGAGGGTCCAGTGGAGGGCTAAGAGGAGGATTAGGGGACTGGGGCACTGCCTGATGAGGAGAGGCTGAGGGACCTGGGGATGTTTAGCCTGGAGAAGAGAAGACTGAGAGGGGATTTAATAAATGGTTATCAATATCAGGAATGGGGAACACAGGCATAGGACAAGGATCAATGGACGGAAGCTGCAGTACAGGAGGTTGCAGCTCAACACAAGGGGCAACTTCTTTCCTGTAAAGGTCCCAGACCACTGGCACAGGCTGCCCAGAGAGCTTGTGGAGTCTCCTTCTCTGGAGCCTTTCAAGGTCTGTCTGGATGCATTCCTGTGTGCCCTGAGCTAGATTGTCTGGTCCTGCTGTGGCAGGGGGGTTGGACTCGGTGAGCTCTTTGTGTCCCTTCCAACCCCTGCCATCCTGTGGGCCTCTGATTATCTGGGTACACTGCTTGTAAGAAATTAATTCCATAAGGCAATTCCTACAGATGACAACAAGCAAGACCAATTTAAAGAGGAGGTGGAGAAATATTCTTCCAGCAGTTTCCAAAGGTTGTTTTGAGACAAAGGGAACAGACTTTGATATCTGATAGTCACAGCTTGCTTTTACCTTTCCTTCAGGCTGAGCAATATTAGGAAGATATACAAGAAGAAGAACAAGAGAACTGAGGCTTTAAGTGGTAAGAAAGGTTTTGTAATTATGTTCCTTCTCATCTTCAGTAAATATGCACCCAGACTCTTTTGAAATGTACTGGATGTGCTTAAATCTGCCTCCAGCACTGTTTAAAATGCAATCTGCAATGGTTATATCTGCTAGGGTAAATTGCTGGCAGATTTCTACCAGGTCATTATCTTCCTCTTCACTCCAGGAAAATCACTGTTTATTATTTCTTGCAACAGCAGAAATCTCCTTTAAAAGCTGTGGGCTGTGCAGCCATGAACCATGCTAAAAAATCCCCTCTCAAACCTCCCTTTCAAAAAGTAAACTCTCTTGGGCAAACAAAACTTGGGGGGTTTTTTTGGGTTCTCTGGCTATAGCTGAGTGTCATGGGATGAGCTGAAAATCTGCTGCTAAAGCATTGCACTGAGTCAGTTCTCTGAATCACAGAGGGTCAGGGGCCAGAAGGGACCTGGGAAGATCATCTGGTCCAAGCCTCCTGCCAGAGCAGGATCACCTAGAGCAGATCACAAAGTCCTGCAGCTGAGTCAAGGCAATCCCAAGCACAAATCCAGGCTGGGCAGGGACTGGCTGGAGAGCAGCCCTGAGGAGAGGGACTTGGGGGTGCTGGTGGATGAGAAGCTCAACATGAGCCAGCAGTGTGCACTTGCAGCCCAGAAAGCCAACCACAGCCTGGGCTGCATCAGGAGCAGTGTGGCCAGCAGGTTGAGGGAGGTGATTCTCCCCCTCTACTCTGCCCTGGTGAGACCCCACCTGGAGTACTGCGTCCAGTTTTGGAGGCCCTGGGACAAGAGGAATGTGGAGATGCTGGAGTGTGTCCAGAGAAGGGCCACGAGGATGCTCAGAGGGCTGCAGCACCTCTGCTATGAGGAGAGACTGAAAGAGTTGGGTCTGTTCAGTCTGGAGAAGAGGAGGCTCCCAGGTGACCTTCTTGTGGCCTTCCAGGATCTGAAGGGGGCCTACAGAAAAACTGGGGAGGGATTTTTTAGGCTCTCAGGTAGTGACAGGACTAGGGGGAATGGAGCAAAGCTGGAGGTGGAGAGATTCAGATTGGATGTGAGGAGGAAGTTGTTGAGCATGAGAGTGGTGAGAGCCTGGAATGGGTTGCCCCTGCAGGGAGGTGTTTGGGGCCACATCCCTGGAGGTGTTTGCAGCCAGGCTGGCAGAGGCTGTGGGCAGCCTGCTCTAGGGTAGGGTGTCCTTGCCCATGGCAGGGGTATTGGAACTAGATGATGCTTTTTGTCCCTTCCAACCCTGACTGATTCTATGATTCTGTGTCAGAGAGAGAGCATAGAAATGAGAGCTTTGCTGCTTGGAACTAACTCCTCACATCTCACACACTGACATGGTGATGATTTCTTTCTATGGATTCCCTTGAGCCTCACAGAAAACAGAACTCAAAATTTTTAAAATATTGAAGTTCATTCACTTGTTCCCTCAGTTCAAGCTGGGAGTTCCTTACTAAGTTTAATCCTGACTTCTGAAGATACAGCTTGTGGGTTTAGTGCCTTTGGTTTTTTTTTGCCCCTTGGCAATAAAAGAAAAATTCCTCCTCTGTCTCTTACAAGCTTCCATCCTGCTTGTGTCCTAGGCTTGTCCTTAAGCATATACGAAGGGCAGATCACTGCGTTACTTGGACACAGTGGATCAGGGAAAACTTCTCTCTTGAATGTGCTCAGTGGATTTTCCAAGCCTTCAGCAGGTAAGGTGATGGATCTGCATGCTGAGAGAGGGAAGCTCTTTGTTTCTTGAGGTATTAAAGAGGTCAAAATCTATCCCCCCTTCCCCTCCTACACACTACCCACTACACTCAGGACCAGAGCATCCCTTGTGTGTGGCTCACAGGATCACAAGTTGTCAGGGCTTGGAAGGGACCCAAAGAGAGCAACAAGCCCAACCCCCCTGCCAGAGCAGGACCAGACAATCTAGCTCAGGTCACACAGGAACACATCCAGACAGGCCTTGAAAGGCTCCAGAGAAGGAGACTCTCTGGGCAGCCTGTGCCAGTGCTCTGAGACCCTTACAGGAAAGAAGTTCCCCCTTGTGTTGAGCTGGAACCTCCTGTGCTGCAGCTTCCATCTATTGCTCCTTGTCCTATGCCAGGGAGCAAGTGAGCAGAGCCTGTCCCCCCTCTCCTGACCCCCAGCCCTCAGATATTTATAAACATTTATCAAATCCCCTCTCAGTCTTCTCTTCTGCAGACTAAGGTCCCTCAGCCTCTCCCTTATCATCCTCTTAGTCCTCCATTGGACTTTCTCTAGCAGATGCCTATCCCTCTTAAACTGGGGAGCCCAAAATTGAATGCAGTACTCAAGCTGGCGTCTCACCAGGGCAGAGTAGAGGGGGAGGAGAACCTCTCTCATAGAAGGGGAGGAACATCTCTCTCAATCTGCTGGACACACTCTTCCTCATACACCCCAGGATCCCATTGGCCCATCTTGGCCACAAGGGCTCATTGCTGTCCCATGGATGTTATCCACCACCACTCCCAGGTCCCTCTCCACAAGGCTGCTCTTCAGCAGATCACCTCCCAACCTGACTTGATGATCTCTGGAGGTCCCTTCTAACCTCTAAAGTTCTGTGATTCTGTGAAATACTTTCAAGGGGTACTAAAGCTTTGGGCAAAACAAAGTTCTTTTGCTTTTGTTGTTGTTTTTAAATGCCTAGAAATGGCCACAGTGTCCAAGGTGTGGACACAAGGCACTCAGCTGTCCCCTTATAACTGCACAGTGTGAAATTGGTTTCACTCCTTCCCCTGTTCAGGTTCTGCAATGATCTACAACTACAAAGTGTCTGAAGTTGAGGATCTGGAAGGAATTCAGGCGATGGTTGGGGTTTGCCCCCAGTTCAATTTGCAGTTTGAATTCCTAACGGTGAAGGAGAACCTGAGGACTTTTGCTCACGTCAAGGGGGTGCAGCAGAAAGAAGTAGAGCAAGAGGTTGGTATGTGCTTGTCAGTCGCTGCTTTATGGTCTTTGGGGCATCTTGAGCTATCTTTAATTAGGGAGAACAGAGATTATGTGAGGTTGTCATCGAGGGTTTTAGATTATTGGAGATTATGGGAGGGACTATTGACAAGGTCTTGTAAATGACAGGACAAGGAGGAATGGGTTTGAACTGGGGGGAGATTTAGGCTGGATGTTAGGAAGAAGTTCTTTGCAGTGAGGGTGGTGAGACACTGGCACAGGTTGCCCAGGGAGGTTGTGGCTGCTCCCTCCCTGGGGATGTTCAAGGGCAGGTTGGATGAGGCCTTGAGCAACCTGTTCTAGTGGGAGATGTCCCTGCCTATGGCACAGGGGGGTTGGAACTGGCTGAGCTTTGAGGTCCCTTCCAACCTAATCCATTCTATGATTCTATCACCAGCACCTTTCCTGTGGCAATGAGGATGATGCTAAATTTCTGGAAGCAGTGATTTTTTTCAATTCCTCCTTAGCTTCGTGTCATAGAAGTTAGAGTTCAGCTTTGCAGCATTTTATCTCCAAGCAGAGCAGTTTAAGGTAGCTAAGTTTTAAGTCCGTACTCTGTGTAGGCATTAATGTATTAAACTGTGAGCAGTGCTTTGGAAATCTGGCTCTTGTCTTTGTACCTCACCAAGGTGCAGAAAGTTCTCACGATGCTGGACCTCAGCAACCTTCAGGACGTTCGTGCTGATGCCCTGAGCAGGGGACAAAAAAGAAAACTGTCCCTTGGAATTGCAATTTTAGGGAATCCCCAGGTAGGGACTGGTCACCTTACACACACAGCATGTGCTGTTGTAGCACCTAGCTTTACATTTTGACTTGGCAAGCAAACATTTGTTCCTTTCTCCTGGCACTCTGAGTCTGCTGATCTCCTAAATGACTTGGCTGCTGGAAGGATTGAGGGATCTAGGCTGTGAGAGCTGAGGCTTTTCAGCCTGGAGAAGAGAAGGCTTCAAGGAGATCTTGTAACAGCCTTCCAGTATCTGAAGGGGGCTACAGGAGGGCTGGGGAGGGACTATTCACAAGGTCTTGTAATGAGAGGATGAGGAGTAATGGGTTTAGATTGGCAGAGGGGAGATTGAAACTGGATGTCAGGAAGAAGTTCTTTGCAGTGAGGGTGGTGAGACACTGGCACAGGTTGCCCAGGGAGGTTGTGGCTGCTCCCTCCCTGGAGGTGTTCAAAGCCAGGTTGGATGAGGCCTTGAGTGACCTATTCTAGTGGAAGATGTCCCTGCCTATGGCTGGTGGTTGGAATTGGCTGAGCTTTGATGTCCCTTCCAACCTAAACCATTCTGTGATTCTGTAATAGGAGAGCAAATGGCTGAGACCTCAGGATTTTTTTACTCTTGGAGTGAGACTACCAAAGGCATGACATGAAACGATGTAAACATGGAAATGCCAGTATGGACACATGGAGTTCTGCCTTTGTTCACCTCTGCAGGTGTTGCTTTTAGACGAGCCCACAGCTGGCTTGGATCCCCTCTCCAGGCACCACGTGTGGAGCCTCCTGAAGGAACGCCAGGCTGGATGTGTGACACTCTTCACCACCCAGTCCACGGAGGAGGCTGATGCTCATGCTGGTGAGCCCAGATGGTCACACTCTGCTTGACTGTGGCTTGCAGATCAGGGTGTTCAGTTTGGGGCACTGCAATACAAGAGAGGTGTGGAGCAGGTCCAGAGGAGAGCAATGAAGCTGGGGAAGGGCCTGGAGAATAAATCTTATGAGGAGTGACTGAGGGAGCTGGGGATGGTTAGTGTGAAAAAGAGGAGGCTGAGGGGAGACCTTAGTGCTGTCTACAACTACCTGAAATGAGGTTGGAGTGAGGTGTGGGCTGGCCTCTTCTCCCTAGTGTCAAGTGATAGAACAAGAAGAAATGACCTCATTGCTGTCTACAGCTACCTGAAGGGACATAGTAGAGAGGTTGGTGCTGGGTTCTTCTCACACGTGGTTGGAGACAGAACAAGGGGGAATGGCCTCAAGCTGAAGCTGGGGAGGTTTAGATTGGATGTTAGGATAAAGTGTTTCACAGAGAGAGTGGTCAGGGACTGAAATGATCTGCCGAGGGAGGTGGTGGAGTCACCCACCCTGGATGTGTTTTAAGGGTGGTTTGGATGTGGTGCTTAGGGCTAGGGTTGAAGGTGAATCTTGTACAGTAGGGTTCTAGGTTGGACTTGGTGATCCTGAGTGGCTTTTGCAACCTGGATGATTGTGTCCTGTTGCAAAGCCCATGTATGAGTCCCAGCCACGATGCAGCTTGTGCTCACTGGACATATTTTGTCTAATAGCAACCACTCAACCCATGCTGAGCAAAGGCTGAAGCTGGACTGATGTGTCCCTCCAAGCTGTTACTCATGCTCTGCTTCAGGATGCAGCAGCTGCATGTTCTCTGGATGTACCCACACAAATTAGTGTTGTGTTTGCCTTACTAGTAGTGATGTGTTTGCCTTACTAGTACTGTTGTGTTTGCCTTACTAGTACTGTTGTTTGCCTTACTAGTACTGTTGTTTGCCTTACTAGTAGTGATGTGTTTGCCTTACTAGTAGTGATGTGTTTGCCTTACTAGTAGTGTTGTTTGTCTTACTAGTAGTGTTGTTTGTCTTACTAGTAGTGTTGTGTTTGCCTTACTAGTAGTGATGTGTTTGGCTTACGAGTAGTGATGTGTGTGCCTTACTAGTAGTGGTGTTTGCCTTACTAGTAGTGTTGTGTTTGCCTTACTAGTAGTGTTGTTTGCCTTACTAGTAGTGTTGTTTGCCTTACTAGTAGTGTTGTGTTTGCCTTACTAGTAGTGTTGTGCTTGCCTTACTAGTAGTGTTGTGCTTGCCTTACTAGTAGTGATGTGTTTGCCTTACTAATAGTGTTGTGTTTGCCTTACTAGTAGTGTTGTTTGCCTTACTAGTAGTGTTGTGTTTGCCTTACTAGTAGTGTTGTTTGCCTTACTAGTAGTGTTGTTTGCCTTACTAGTAGTGCTGTGTTTGCCTTAATACCCTTCCTGTTGCCTTATTGCTCCCAGGCTGCTTGGGAAGTTTTCCACAGGCATCATTAAGGGATTAACCTTGCTGCTTGGGAGGAAGACATCAGTTTAAAATGAGAAAGCCCCTTCAGGGCTGGCTGGGTTTTACTCCTCTTGACTCGATTATAAATGTGTCTGTTGAGTTCAGAAGGAGCAGGGTGAGGTCAGTCTGCTGCAGCCTTGTAAATCCCCCCCTTGAGTCCTTTGTGCTCCTTCCTCCTCAGATCGGAAAGCTTTCCTCTCCAAAGGGAGACTGCAGTGTGTGGGCTCCTCTCTGTACTTGAAGAGAAAATGGGGAATTGGCTATCACTTAAGGTAACCCTTTTCTTCTTGGTCATCACTCTTTGGGTGGGAAGCTGCTGGCTGCTGTGTTTTCGTGATGTGCAGTTTGTGCCTCTCTAAGAATTTCTATTAGGGAGCCATAGGAATCTTGACCGTTCACTCTGGAATGCCTCTGAGGCTGCCAGAAATGCTTCCCTTTGGAAAGCCAGCTGCTTGCCTTTGGAACCCAACCCTGGGAGTTCCAAGCTTGTAGCTAAAGTGACTTTGCAACCTCCTACGCAGCCAAAAGGGGACCAGAGTAAGAGGAGCTTCAGTTTCCACACCTTCCCCGCTTCCAGCTTTCATCTGAAGCTTTGTGGTGGTTCAGCGGTTCCCTGCCCCCCCCACCACTGTGAAATTGCCCAGCCTAGACTCAGTCGGCTGGAAGTTAAGGAAATGGAGCTTTATATTTACAGCTCTGCACAATAGACAAGCAGATATTTACAATACACAACAGATACAGACAGAAAAAAGGTAATACAGAAACACCGCAGAGATCAGAATCCCTAAGAGGGGTTTCCCAACCACCTTCCCCCACTTCCCAGTCTTATCTCACTCTCTGTCTTACATGCCAGACAGGTGAAGGCAGATCACTCCCACTTCCTGCTAAGGACTTTGCTATAAAAGGGCTCCTCCTCCTCCTCCTATTTTGTGCATTTGGTTCCCTTTCTTCCCCTTCTCCCCAGCCCCTCTGTAATTTTTCCTCATTTCCCTATATACTGCATTCTGGTTCCCCTTTTCCCTCAAACCTTCTGTTAAAAAAAAAAAAAAAAAAAAAACCTTTAGCTCCTCTTTATTGTTAAAGTTTTATATATTTTATTTTTCCTTCCAAATCAAATTGAGTATTTATGGGGCTTTTGGGCTTGAACCCAATACAGACTTCCCACCTCACCAAATCCTGCATTCTGGTTTCCCTTTTTCCCCCCAGCTTCTGTAAAAAAAAAAAAAAAAAACAAAACAAAAAAAAAACCTCTACCTCCTATTTATTGTTAAAGTTTTATATCTTTTTTTTTTTCCTCTTCCAAATTGAATTGAGTATTTATGGGGCTTTTGTGCTCAAGGGTAGCTAGCTTGAACCCAATACAGACTTCCCACCGCAGTGCTGCCCAGTTTTTGGAGGTCTCCCTGTGGCTCTGTGTTTTCAATGGGTGCTGCATGCCTTTTTTTCTTCCCCTTTTAATACTGTAGCAATTGCTTTTCAACACACTCAGAATACAGGTAAATGCCCTGTGTGAGCCTGAGCTTGCAACATCCCTGGTCAAACAGTACATCCCTGATGCTGTGCTGGAAGGACAGAAGCAGGGTGAGCTGTGTTATCTGCTGCCTCTGGAGAACACTGATAGCTTCCCAGGTAAGAAAAGGCTGTTGTTGAAACAGGGCTCTAAAGGGGAGCAGAAACTTTCTCTGGTCCAATATGTAGAATCATAGGTTGGAAGAGACCTCAAAGATCATCCAGTTTCAATCTAGAACAGATTGCTCAATGCCTCATCCAACCTGGCTTTGAACACCTCCAGGGAGGGAGCAGCCACAACCTCCCTGGGCAACCTGTGCCAGTGTCTCACCACCCTCACTGTGAAGAACTTCTTCCTAACATCCAGTTTCAATCTCCCCTCTGTCAGTTTAAACCCATCACCCCTTGTCCTGTCATTACAAGACCTTGTGAATAGTCCCTTCTTGCTCCTTGGTCCATGCTGCATGAACATCAGCCTTAAAGAAAGCCACTGAGAGAGATGCTAATAAAAAATAATAGAGATGAACAGAGGAAAAGCCACTAAATAATCTGAAAAATAATAGAGATGGTCAGAGGAAAAGCCACTAAATAATCTGCAACCTAAAACCTTCTGAGTGTCCTCTGGCTTCAAGTTGAGATTTCTCCCACCAGTAAAGCCCATGGTAGTTAAGAACTCTGAATTTTCCTCTGCTAGCCTCTGAGGTGGTTTTGCCATGGCTTTTAAATGACAGAGATAACAATGTGAATGGTAGAATGTACCACACTGACCATGCCAGCCTGAGCTGCTGCTCAACGCTGGCTGTGGTCACTGGGCTGAGCCTGATGGTTTCTGCCTTGCAGACCTGTTCAGCCACCTCGAGAACAAACTTTTGCAAGGAGTTGTGGGTTATGAGGTCAGCAGGACAACCCTGGCAGATGTTTTCCTGCAGCTGGAAGGGGAAGCCACCATGGATCAAGAAGGTAAAATAGTGACTGCCATTTGCAAGTGGGGTGTGATTAATCTTCTGTATACAGCTAGGTTTTGTGTATAGCTATATTTTGCATATAGTTATGGTTTCACTGAATCTGGATGAGTTTCTGTGGAATGTGACTCTTGGTAGAATCATAGAATCAGTCAGGGTTGGAAGGGGCCACAAGGATCATCCAATTCCAACCCCCCTGCCATGCCCAGGGACACCCTACCCTAGAGCAGGCTGCCCACAGCCTCATCCAGCCTGGCTGCAAACACCTCCAGGGATGTTGCCCCAACCCCACCCCCCTGGGCAACCCATTCCAGGCTCTCACCACTCTCATGCTCAAAAACTTCCTCCTCACATCCAATCTGAATCTCCCCACCTCCAGCTTTGCTCCATCCCCCCTACTCCTGTCACTCCCTGATAGCCTCAAAAGTCCCTCCCCAGCTTTTCTGTAGGCCAGGAGTTGCAGCTGCATTTGACTTTCATTTAGTGAAGAATGTTTTTCTTACAGATAAATTCAGTCATAGAAGCATTAAGGTTAAAAAAATAACCTCTGAGATCATCAACCCAACAGTACCATGTCCTGAAGTGCCAGGTCTACACATTTTTTTGGAACACTCTCCCACAGGCTCTTAAGCACAGGAACTGACCAGTGACATTTGAAGGTCATTTGCCTTTGAAGGATATAGTGCCCAGATCAGGAGGTGGGAAGAGATAAAGTAGCCAGGAGGCATTTCACAAAGCCTCTGAAGGTGTTGGATGTGTTGCCCTCTAAGCTCAGGTTCAGCCAGTCTGAATTCACCACTCTAAATTATCTTCTGGAATAAATTATGCTCCCTTTTCTCTGCCCTGGTTTCTTCCCTGGCTCAATCATAAAAGCCTTCCCCCTCTCATCAGAACAGAAGATCCTTGTTGAGTGTGACTAAAAGGTGTCCTTTGAACATGCTTTGTGGGTGATGGTAATTCTCATGCTGAACACACAGGAGATGGAGACATTGAGGAGAGGGCCCAAAGTCTCCCAGTGCCTTTGGAGCAGGAGATGCAGAAAGTGAGTGGGATGGCTCTCTGGAGGCAGCAGGTCTGTGCTGTGATGAGGATTCGCCTCTTCAAACTCAAGCATGAAGGAAAGCTCCTGAGGTCCATGTAAGTATGGGAGCTCTCATCCACTCTGCAGCCCTTGGTGCTTCTCAAAGGACCTGAGCATTCACAGAATCACAGAATGTCAGGGGCTGGAAGGGACCTCCAAAGCTCATCCAGTCCAAGCCCTCTGCTACAGCAGCATCACCTAGACCAGATGACACAGGAACACATCCAGGCAGGTTTGGAATATCTCCAGAGATCGAGACTCCACAACCCCCCTGGGTAGCCTATTCCAGGGTTCTGTCACCCTCACAGGGAAAAAAATCCTCCTCATGTTTAAATGAAGCTTCCTTATGCCTCAGCTGCCACCCTGTGCCCCTTGTCCTGTCATCTGGCATCACCCAGCAGAGCCTGGCTCCAGCCTCCTGCCACTCACTCTGCACATCTTTATGAGCATTGCTGAGGTCACCTCTCCTCCAAGCAGCAGAGCTGCAGCTCCCTCAGGCTCTCCTCACAACAGACATGTTCCATTCCCTTCATCATCTTTGTGGCTCTGTGCTGGACTCTCTCAAGCAGTTTTATGTCCCTCTTGAACTGGGGGGCCCAGAACTGGACACAGGGCAGAGTAGAGGGGCAGGAGAACCTTTCTCGATCTACTAGCCACAGTCCTTCTAATCCACCCCAGAATGACATTGGGCCTCCTGACCACCAGAGCACATTTCTGGCTCATGGTCAACCTCCCATCAACTAGCACCCCCAAATCTTTTTCCCCTTGGCTGCCTTCCAGCAGATCAATCCCAAACCTACACTGTTCCGTGGGGCTGTTCTTTCCCAGGTGCCAGCCTCTACACTTGCCCTTGTTGAATTCCATTCCATTTCTCCCTGCCCACCCCTCCAGCCTGTCCAAGCCTGGCTGCATGGCAGCACAGCCTTCTGCTGGGGCAGCCTCTCCTCCCAGTTTGGGGTCATCCCCTGAGAGGGACTGAGGGAAGGTTCGAATACCAGTGGAGATGTATTTGGAAACAGGAAATGGAGTGGGAAATGTTGAAAAGCTGCCATAAGGGGAGTCAGAACTTACTGGTAGAGCTCTGAGTTGCTTAAGGTTTAGATTTTCCCTTGTCTCTGTCCATGTAAATCACACAACCAGTGAAAAGTGGAGTTCCCCTGGACTCATGCCCGGTCTGTTTTTCCATCTAGGCTGCTGTTCTTTGGAGTGTTTATCCTGCCAATGCTGATGACTTTCATTGGATTTCAGCTGTGGGGCAGCACCCCTGGCTGGGAAATCACAGCCAGCTCCTATTTTGTTCCCACCAAAGAGAAAATTGCAAACAAGTCAACCAATCTTCTCATCCTCAATGATACAGGTGAAGAGGAACAGGTGATGTTGGCTCACTTTCTGCACCGCTCTGGGTCCCCTTAGAGTTCATAGAATGGTTTAGGTTGGAAGGGACATCAAAGCTCTTCCAGTTCCAACCCCCACTGTGCCATAGGCAGGGACACCTGCCTCTAGAACATGTCACTCAAGGCTTCATCCAACCTGCCCTTGAACACCTCCAGGGAGGGAGCAGCCACAACCTCCCTGGGCAACTTGTGCCAGTGTCTCACCACCCTCACTGCAAAGAACTTCTTCCTAACATCCAGTTTCAATCTCCCCTCTGCCAGTTCCTCCTCATCCTATCATTACAAGACCTTGTAAATAGTTTCTCTCCAGCTCTCCTGTAGCCCTCTTTAGATACTGGAAGGCTACTCCAAGGTCTTCTCAATCCCTTCTCTTCTGCAGACTGAAGAGTCCCAACTCTCACAGCCAACCGCCTAGGAGAGCTGCTGCAGCCCATGACCATCCTTGCCTTACACATTCCTTTCTGTCTTTGTGGCTCTGGGAGATGTTTTCTCTTGAGCAAAAGCAAATCCAGTGTTAGCGATGCTAAGTGAGTAGCTGATATGTGAGAGAGTAATGAAGCAGGCAAATTTAAAACAACAAAAAAGAGCAATCAACACAGCAAGGAAATATATCTTGTGTTTAACCAGTTGAAGTTAAAATAAGGGAGGGGGGAATGGAGAAAATAGAAACTCTCTTAGGTTCTGAGTGTTTGGGGGGTGGGAGGGTTTAACATTCCCCTGCTTTGCCAGTGGGGACTTCTCTGTTCATAGTTTTAAAAGCAACAACAAACTCTAATCACTCTAATTTCTGTTCTTGACTTGACCCCAGGATCGCACATAGAGAATTTCCTTGCTGCTTTGGAGGCTCAAAACATAGTCCCAGAAATATCTCACGAGAAAAACATCACAAGCATCCCCCTCTATAATGGAGCCCTCAAGGTAGCCCTGGAAGGCAAGGTGAGGAATATTGCTTTGCCTTTTGTCCTGGAGGTCAACAGAACATTGTGAAATGCCTTGAAGGGAGGCACAGTGAAATGCACACAGCAGGAAAAGGGAGAATATTTGTCTGGCAAAGAGAAATCACAGCAGAGAGTCTCCTTGTTGGAATGCAGGATTGGATTATCAGAGAATGGCTTAGGCTGGAAGGGACCTCAGAGCTCATCTGCTCCAACCTCCCGGCAATGGGCAGGGACACCTCTCAGGTGTCCCTCTCACCTCTAGACTCAGGTGCTCAAGACCTCATCCAACCTGGCTTTGCTCCCTTCCTGGAGGTGTTTAAGGCCAGGTTGGATGCAGCCTTGAGCAATCTGTTCTACTGGGAGTTGTCCCTGCCTTTGGTGGGGGGTTGGAACTGGGTGATCTTTGAGGTCACTTCCAACATTACCATCCTAAGATTCTGTGGTTCTATTCTTTGAACACCCCCAGAGAGGAGGCATCCACAACCTCCCTGGGCAACCTATTCCAGAGTCTCACCACCCTCATACTGAAGAACTTCTTCCTAAGGTCCAGTCTAACCCTACTCTCCCCCAACTTCAAACCTCTCCCCCCTGTCCTATCACCCGTATGAAAAGTCCCTCTTGTTCCACTGCATGCTTCTGTACAGTCATCTTCAGGAAAAAAAAGCAAAACAGCAAGACATTTGGGCTTCTCTCCAGGGACTGTTGCCTTCATCAATCATCTCACTCACAGTGCCTGCTAGCACACCTCCAGATCTCCGTGGCCTTACCAACAGAACTATCTGATTGCATTTGCTGTTGCTTTTTCCTGACCCCTCACTGAGCTCAGCTCCTCCTCACACCTCCCCTGGGTATGGAGGTGACCTCTTTTTGCTCCTGTGCCTCCAGAGCTACCGATTCACGGCCATGTGCAGCGTAGAGACCGCCAGCTGCTTCCCCCTGCTCCTGAATATCCTCAGCAACACCTTCCTGAGGCTCTTCAATTCCACCGCACGCTTCCGCGTCTGGAACGACCCCTTCAACAGTGTGAGTGTTGTCACAGGCTTTGGGTGAGAGCACAACAGACTGGGGTTATTCCTCTTGATTTCTAAGAGGGGAGAGGAAAGGGCAGTAAAATAATAAGGCTCTTGATCAATTGGAGATTAAAAACACAGAAAGGTTGCATTTAAAGATGTGCAGGAGCAGATAGGAACAGAAATGGCATGGGAATAGGAATGGGATGGGAATAGGAATGGAATGGGAATAGGAATAGAAATGGAATAGGAATGGGAATGGAATGGGAATAGGAATGGGAATAGAAATGGAATAGGAATGGGAATAGAAATGGAATAGGAATGGGAATAGAAATGGAATAGGACTGGGAATGGGAATGGAATGGGAATAGGACTGGGAATGGGAATGGAATGGGAATAGAAATGGAATTGGAATAGAAATAAAAAGAGGAATGCACATGGAAATAGGAATGGGAGTAGGAATGGAATAGGAATACAATTCAGGTTAATAACAGGAATAGGAATGGAATAGGAATACAATTCAGGTTAAAGACCTTGGTCACAAGTTTTTTCTGCCTTGCTTGCAACCTGTTCTGAATAGAATAGAATAGAATAGAACAGAACAGAACCAAACCGAATCAGTCTGGGTTAGAAGGNGAACCGAACTGAACCAGGTTGGAAAAGACCTCCAAGCTCATCCAGTCCAACCTATCACCCAACCCTATCCAATGGCACTAAGTGCCCCATCCAGGCTTTGCTTGAACACCTCCAGGGATGGTGACTCCACCACCTCCCTGGTATACATGAATCATTAACTCCTAATACAGATACAGGATACAGAAGAATTTCCCCAAAACCTTCCCTCCAAGGATCACCAGAGGGTGATCCTTCCCCTTTACTCCACACTGGTGAGACCCCACCTGGAGTACTGCATCCAGTTCTGGAGCCACTATTACAAAAGGGATANATAGAAATGGAATTGGAATAGAAATAAAAAGAGGAATGCACATGGAAATAGGAATGCGAGTGGGAATAGGAATGGAATAGGAATAGGAATAGAAACAGGAATAGGAATGGAATAGGAATACAATTCAGGTTAAAGACCTTGGTCACAAGTTTTTTCTGCCTTGCTTGCAACCTGTTCTGAATAGAATAGAATAGAATAGAACAGAACAGAACCAAACCGAACCAGGTTGGAAAAGACCTCCAAGCTCATCCAGTCCAACCTATCACCCAACCCTATCCAATGGCACTAAGTGCCCCATCCAAGCTTTGCTTGAACACCTCCAGGGATGGTGACTCCACCACCTCCCTGGTATACATGAATCATTAACTCCTAATACAGATACAGGATACAGAAGAATTTCCCCAAAACCTTCCCTCCAAGGATCACCAGAGGGTGATCCTTCCCCTTTACTCCACACTGGTGAGACCCCACCTGGAGTACTGCATCCAGTTCTGGAGCCACTATTACAAAAGGGATATGGAAGGGTCCAGAGAAGGGTCACGAGGACAATCAGAGGGCTTGAGCTGCTCTGCTATGAGGACAGACTGAGGGAGTTGGGGCTGCTCAGTCTGGAGAGGAGAAGGCTCCCAGCTGACCTTATTGTGGCCTTTCAGTATCTTAAGGGGGCTACAAGAAAGCTGGGGAAGGACTTGTTAGGATGTCAGGTAGTGATAGGACTGGGGGGGAATGGAACAAAGCTAGAAATGGGTAGATTCAGACTGGAAGTTAGGAAGAAGTTCTTCAGCATGAGGGTGCTGAGACCCTGGAAGGGGTTGCCCAGGGAGGTGGTGGAAGCTTCATCCCTGGAGGTGTTTAAGATCCCTTCAGTGTTAAAAATGTCCTCATTACCTCTAGTGTAAATCTCCTTCTTTTAGTTCCAAACCACCACCCCTTGTCCTGTTGCAACAGGCCCTGCTCAAAAGTCTGTTCCCATCTTTCTACGAGCCACTTTAATCGCTGCTGCCTTACCACTAGAGTTGGTGCTCACCTGTGTGTTTAGCCATCCTGTGAGCTAATGATATGCCCTGAGCAGCTGCTGGTTGCTGGTGACTCTGAATTTCTCTTTGACAGGCACAAAGCCCAGAAGCAGCAATAAGGAGTGATGTGTTTTTCATCTGTCTTGAGTACATGCTGCTTTTGGCTGCTGGTTTGCCCTCTCAGTTTGCAGTGAGCAGCATGGAGGATTACAAGGTAAAAACCATGGTCTGAGACGTCTCAGACAAGAAGTGAATGTCCTGTCTATGGGGAACAGCTCATGCACTGGTGGGCTGGGTGACCCTCCTAGGTGGGATGCTGGAAGGAACCACATGAGCACATTGTTGTATCAGCTGGGGCTCAGTTTGGGTCTTGATAAAGCATCAGGAGGATTATTTTGTGGAATCATGGAGTTGGTTTGGTTGGAAAAGACCTCGAAGATCATTGAGTCCAACCACCAACCCAACACCACCATGCCTGTTAAACCATGTCCTGAAGTGCCATCTCTATGTGTGTTTTGAACACCTCCAGGGGTGGTGACTACACCATCTCCTTGGCCAACCTGTTCCAGTGCCCATTCTTATCAAGAATGATGTGTTTTGAAAGAATAGCAGAACAAGAAAGCACTTGGAAAGGAGAGGAAGGTTCAGCCAGAGAAAAGAGGAACAAGGGCCACAAGGATGATCAGAGGACTGGAGTACCTCTCCTATGAGGAGAGACTGAGGGAGTTGGGGCTGTTCAGTCTGCAGAGGAGAAGGCTCCAAGGTGATGTTATTGTGACTTTTCAGTATCATAAGGGAGCCTACAAGAAAGCTGGAGAGGGACTTGTTAGGATGTCTGGTAAGGGTAGGACTGGGGAGAATGAAAGAAAGATACAAATGGGTAGATTCAGACTGGGTGTTAGGAAGAAGCTCTTCAGCATGAGGGTACTAAGACCCTGGAACAGATTGCCCAGGGAGGTGATGGAAGCCCCATCCCTGGAAGTGTTTAAGGCCAGGCTGGCTGAGGCTGTAGACAGCCTGATGTAGTGTGAGGTGTCCCTGCCCATGGCAGGGGGGTTGGAACTAGATGATCCTTGTGGTCTCTTCCAACCCTGACTGATTCTATGATTCTAAGAGTGATGGAGGAGGAGGGCAAGAAGGAGGAGGAGGCAGGGGCAGGGGCAGGAAAGGTATTTTGGGCTCTTTCAAATCACCTCTCTCTCCTCATTTGCTTTTGCAGCTCCAGGCTCGTGCCCAGCTGCGGCATTCAGGGCTCTTCCCCTCAGCATACTGGTTTGGGCAAGCTCTGGTGGATGTCCCACTCTTCTGGAGCCTGATGTGCCTCATGTTTGGGGTCGTGCTGCTCATGAACCGCATCTGCCCCTTGCAAGCTGCTGACCTGCTGACCCTGGTGAGACCTTTGTGGGCAAGCACAAATCTCCCTCTGGTTTGCAGTGAGCTGCTACTGCTGCTTTACATGTTTGAATGGATGCAGACTGCTCCAGGCAGGTTTTCANGGGAGTTGGGGCTGTTCAGTCTGCAGAGGAGAAGGCTCCAAGGTGATGTTATTGTGACTTTTCAGTATCATAAGGGAGCCTACAAGAAAGCTGGAGAGGGACTTGTTAGGATGTCTGGTAAGGGTAGGACTGGGGAGAATGAAAGAAAGATACAAATGGGTAGATTCAGACTGGGTGTTAGGAAGAAGCTCTTCAGCATGAGGGTACTAAGACCCTGGAACAGATTGCCCAGGGAGGTGATGGAAGCCCCATCCCTGGAAGTGTTTAAGGCCAGGCTGGCTGAGGCTGTAGACAGCCTGATGTAGTGTGAGGTGTCCCTGCCCATGGCAGGGGGGTTGGAACTAGATGATCCTTGTGGTCTCTTCCAACCCTGACTGATTCTATGATTCTAAGAGTGATGGAGGAGGAGGGCAAGAAGGAGGAGGAGGCAGGGGCAGGGGCAGGAAAGGTATTTTGGGCTCTTTCAAATCACCTCTCTCTCTCTCTCTCTCTCTCTCTCTCTAGATCGTTTGTGTCACTGGTTATGGAGTATCTCTTGTCCTCCTCACCTATATAATTGCCTTTGCATGTCGCAGGGGACGAAGCAATCGCTACCTTTGGTGTTTCATCTTCATTCTGGTGAGTGAAGGGAGTCTTCACTCTGAAGTGTGTGATTTACACATCTGGCCACATCAGGTTTCATTTCTCATCTACTGGTACCTTCCAGTATCTGAAGGGGGCCTACAGGAGGCTTGGGAAGGGACTATTTGTAAGGTCTTGTAATGACAGGATGGGGAGTAACAGGTTGAGACTGGCAGAGGGAAGATTTAGGTGGGATGTTAGGAGGAAGTTCTTTCCAGTGAGGGTGGTGAGACACTGGTACAGGTTGCCCAGGGAGGTTGTGGCTGCTCCCTCCCTGGAGGTGTTCAAGGGCAGGTTGGATGAGGCCTTGAGCAACCTGTTCTAGTGGGAGGTGTCCCTGCCTATGGCACAGGGTGGTTGGAACTGGATGATCTCTGAGGTCACTTCCAACCTAAACCATTCTGTGATTCTATGTTTCTACTCAGCAGAACCACTCAAACTTGTCCATGACACCAGAGTTTGATTATGGTTGGACTTACAGGTGTTAAGGGTCTTTTCCAACCCAAACTATTCTATGATTCTGCTTTGTTATTTGTTTGGGGTGGGTTTGGTTTGTTTGTTTGTTTTAATCAGTTCTATTAATATTGGAAATGCTTTTTCTGCTTTATTCCAGTTGAACTTAATTCTCTCCATGTTTGTTGACCACCATAAATTGCTTTACTGCATCCTCTATGTTTTGATTCCTGGGTCTCCACTGCTGGGCTGGTTGAGCTTCTCTACACCAGTAAGTAAACCTCCTGCTGAATTCTATAGTGGTCCCAGTGGTGCAAACAGGAAAAGCAGGAGGAGCTTTCCAAATTCTCTGTCTCAAACTGCCAACTGTCCGGGAGACAGAGTCAAAAAGGAGAGCAGAAGAAAAGGTCCAGGCTAGGGAGCAAGAGAAGGGACCAGGATCTGACCTCTGTTACTCCTTTGTTTGATTGGGATGGTTTGGGTTGATTTAATTACAAAGAGCTGTTATGTGACTGTGTTTTGGCAGCCAGGGTAGTGTGGGAGGGGAAAGTGTTAGAGTGGGAAGGCCTGGGGGGATGAAGTTAGCTAACTGAAGGTGGTGAGAGGCCTGGAAGGAGAGAAGCAGTGAAGGAAAAGTTGGATCTAAGCTGGCTGACTTTGAGACACCTCTGAAGTAGCTGCAGCCAAGGCACTCACAGCTCTCTGAGGCAGTATGAACCCCCCCCCCAAAAAAAAAAATTAAAGTACAGATCAAAGCACCTTTATCCCACCTTGAAGACAACTCAGCATCCCTACCTCCCACCCTTGCTCTGACCCTGCACTGAGACACACCATACTAAGGAGCTTTCATCATTGGCTGATTGATTTGGTGGTGGTTTGTTTTTTTTTTTTTCTTGTAGCATTTCTTAATGAATGATGATGAGGATTCTCTTCTTGACTCGTGGAATTACATCTTCATACCTGTTTTTGCAGTAAGGAACAATTTGATGATGGTTGTTGTGGAAAGGATGACTGTTCTAATGTGATGGACCTCTGCTGGCCTGGTAGAATTCTTCCCATAAATACAGCATGGGTCATGTAGTCAAATGGCTGGCAGGGGAGATGCCTCCAGGTAGTCATGGGCTTAGCTTTCCTGTGACCCCCTGATGCTGTACCATTGAAGACTGTGGCTGTCCTCTCCCTGGAATTAGAAGCATAGAATCAGGCAGGGTTGGAAGGAACCACAAGGATCATCCAGCTCCAGCCCTCCTGCCATGGCCAGGGACACCTCACACTAGATCAGGCTGTCTACAGCCTCATCCAGCCTGGCCTTAAACACCTCCAGGCATGAGGCTTTCACCACCTTTTTGGGCAACTGCTTCCAGGGTCTCAGCACCCTCGTGCTGAAGAACTTCTTCCTAACATTCAGTCTGAATCTACTCATTTCCAGCTTTGTTCCATTCCCCCCAGTCCTATCACACCTGACATCCTAAAAAGTTCCTCCTGAGCTTTCTTGTAGCCCCCTTAAGATACTGAAATCCACAATAAATTCACCTTGGATCCTTCTCCTCTCCAGACTGAACAGCCCCAACTCAGTCTCTCCTCATAGCAGGGCAGCTTCAGCCCTCTGATCATCCTCGTGGCCCTTCTCTGGATACCTTCCAGGACCTCCATATCCCTCTTGTAATAGGAACTCCAAAACTGGATGCAGCACTCCAGGTTGGAAGACACAGTAGGGCATATTGTGCAATATGTGCAGAAACAATAGGGAGGTAAAGTGGAGACTTGTAGAAGGCAGAGATGTTGTTCATCTACTGCTCAGTCTGATGTTGCTTCTCCAAAAGGAAGATGTGATCTCTGTAGAGTGTCTGTGGGGTGCAGCTAATCTGAGCTAACACTGCACTACCAAATCAAGGATTTTGCAAGTGATCTGCAGATGAGATGCAAATATATGCAAAGCATCCATTTAATTTTTTTTTCCCCCCCTTTTGGACCTTTTCAATAGCCGAATTAAATGAGATTGGTCCCTGCAGGCTCTTACAATGAAAAATAATTGAGTGTGTTGGTACCTTCCCCCCACACAAACCTCATCTGCTTCTGCTTTTCAGCCGTACATCCACGCTGTGATTTTTGCTTTTCTCCTGCGCTGTTTGGAGATGAGATATGGAGAAGCACTCACCAGACTCGATCCCATCTTCAGGTATGTCCTAGGCAGTCAGGGTGCTGTGCGGTGTGCCACAGTTATCCTGCTCTGCAGGATGGGCTGGGTGCTGTAGAGCCAGGCAGGACTCTCTTGGCTCATAAGAATCATAGAATGGTTTAGGTTGGAAAGGACCTCAGAGCTCAGCCTGTTCCAGCCCCACTGTGTCATAGGCAGGGACACCTCCCACTAGAACAGGTTGCTCAAGGCTTCATCCAGCCTGGCAAATTCCAGCCCCAAAAGGTGGGGGGGGGAGGGGGGCGGTCAGGTAACTGCTTAAACCACCACACCTGCAAACCCAAGCTGTTTTGGAAGGAGTTCCTGATGACACCATCTGTTCCTACCTCCACTCACAGGATTCAGCAGAGGAAAGTGGTCACCCGCCAGAACAGGAACTACCCTGGAGAGGAGACCCCAGAAGTCCAGGCTGAGAGGGAGAGAGTGAGGACAGTGATGACCTCCCTGCAGCAGGAGGAGGTGACACCAGTGACACCAGCCTTCTGCCTTGTTTTCTTTTTCCTTCTTCATCTTCACACCTGCCTCTGTTTTCTTAACTCAAACACTTCCTATTCACTGATCTGAGACCCAAGTGGACATCTCATCACCCAGCCCACGACTGCCCTGGCACCATCAGGGGTTTAGCTGGCACTGAGTTTTCATTCCCGTTCTGCCTGTGTTCCCTCTTCTGGTTTTTTTTGTGTGTGTGTGTTTTGGTTTGTTCCTTTGTTCCTGTTGCTCTGTTTCCTGATTTTTTTTTCATTTAGATACTTTCTCCTTAGCCATGCTTAATGGTAAGAACAGATGACCTGTCTCCTGGGATGGGAGGAGAGTTTTAATTCCCCACTTCATCCCTGCGCAGGAGCCACTTATCATTGCCGACAGCTTGCGCAAGGAATACGAGGACAAGAAAGCCAGCTCCACATTCAAGAAGAAGAAGGAAGTTGCTGTACAAAACCTCTCCCTCAGTGTTAAAAAAGGTGAAAGTATCTTGCTGCACTCCCTCTAAATGGCTAAAATCTCATCTGAGGGTTGTATTTGTGTTAGATGACATGAATCATAGAAAGAATCGGTCAGGGTTGGAAGGGACCACAAGGATCGTCTGGTTCCAACCTCCCTGCCCATGGCAGGGGCAACCTACCCTAGATCAGGCTGCCCACAGCCTCATCCAGCCTGGCCATGATGAGGTGAGATATTTGGTAGAATTCCTTGTGTGCCACCTGACCCAATGCAGGAATGCTCCTGTGGGTTTCATTTCATAGAATCATAGAATGGTTTTTGGTTGGAAGGGACCTCAAAGTTCACCCAGTTTCAAACCCTGAACATAGGAAGGGACACATCCCTCTAGAACAGGTCTCTGTTCAGCCTAACCTAGGGTACAGAGTCCCTGCCCATGGCAAGGGGCTTGGAACTAGATGATCCTTGTGGTCCCTTCCAACCCTGACTGATGCTATGATTCTAGGTCACTCAAGACCTCATCTAACCTGGCCTTTAACACATCCAGGAAGGGAGCAGCCACAGCCTCCCTGGGCAACCTGTGCCAGTGTCTCACCACCCTCACTGTGAAGAACTTCTTCCTAACATCAGTTTAAATCTCCCCTCTGCCAGTTTAAACCCATTCATCCTCATCCTATCATTACAAGACTTTGTCAGTAGTCTCTCCCCAGCCCTCCTGTAGCCCTTTTCAGATACTGGAAGGCTACTCCAAGGTCTCCTTGAAGCCTTCTCTTCTGCAGGCTGCAGAGCCCCAACTCTCTCAGCCTGTTCTTAGAGCAGAGCTGCTGCAGCCCTCAGAGCATCTTGTTGTGGCCCTCTGGACTGGCTCGAACAGTTCCATGTCCTTCTTGTGTTGGGGATAAGTCAATGAACAACCCTTTCTTCTACTGTACTTTTAGATAATATTTGGTACATGGGGGATGGGGTGGGAGGAAAGGCCTGATTAACAACAATTGCTATTAAAACCTCCTTTTTTTATTTGTTCCAGGAGAAGTATTGGGTCTGTTGGGACCCAACGGAGCTGGGAAAAGCACAACAATAAACATGATTTCTGGAGACACAGCAGTGACTGCTGGGGAGGTAGGTGATTCCTTTGGAGCACCTAGGAGGATTAAGGATGTGACAAGGCAACCTGGCAATGCAGCCCTGGGGTCAGGGAATTTGGGTCCCTGCAGCCCTGCATCCAGCTCTGGAGCCCTCAACACAGGAAGGACATGGACCTGATGGAGCATGGTCAGAGGAAGGGGCATGAAGATGATAGAGGGACTGGAGAAACTCAGGCTGAGGGAGCTGGGGTTGTTCATCCTGGAGAAGAGAAGGCTTCAGGGAGACCTAACAGCGACATTTCAGTACCTGAAAGGGGCTACAAGAAGGCTGCAGAGGGACTTTGCAGAGGCCTGCAAGCTGATTTACTCAGTGCACCTTCTCGTTGCCACCAGACCCAGTGTCAGAGGTTTAAGGGTTTGAAGCTCCACAAAAAAATCTTTGGTGTGCGTTTGGAACCCATCAGGGAAGTTTTTCACAAGGCCTGTAAGAAATGTTGCCAAAAAAACCCGCCAAAACCATAAAAACAACCAATAAAAGCAAAACAAAACCCTAACATTCTTCATAAACAGCCTTGCAAACCTAGGAAATGAAAAACAAATGTGAGCAGGGCTGGGCCAGTAACGATCCCTCACTTGATTATGTGCAGGATGATTAATGACATGTGCTGGGGGAGGGGAAAATGCCATTGCTGTTACAGAGTTGGGACAGATTGGAAATAGAGGAATATTCCTGGGAAAAGATAAGTCTCCTCTTGGCACTGGTGCCCCAAAAGTCAATCCATTTGGGTTTGGGGGGAAAGGCTCTTCTGGATTCAGATGAGCAGGAGCCATAGCAGATGGAGATGTCGCTCCAGGGGTGCTGCCTTTCCCTTCCCATGTGCAAATGAGGCTCCTCACACCACAGCATTCCCACATCTCCAAGGGTTTCATTGATGCACTCCAGAACAGCACACTCCAGCTGCGGGAGACTGCATGGCCTGGATGGTCTCCACAGGTCCCTTCCGACCCCTACCGTTCTGTGGTTCTCTGTTTGCACAGGTGCTGCTCAAGGACTGCAATGCAGCTGCCTCCTCCCCAGGGCAGGGCAGCCCAGGCAGTCTGGGCTGCTGCCCACAGCAGGACCATCTCTGGCTAGACCTCACCGTGCAGCAGCATCTGGAGGTGTACGCTGCCGTCAGAGGGATAAGGAGAGAAGATGCAGCTGTTGCCATCAGCCGGTACAGAGCCAGATGATTTCAGCTTTTGCCTCTTCCTCTCTCCCAGAGGTATAGGACAGGGAAAGGCCTTTCTGCTAATAAACCCTGCTAGTGTGGTGAAAAGACAGCACCTTCAGGCAGAGGATCACAGAGTGGCTTTGAGTCAGAAGGGACCTTCAAGATCAGCTGGTTCCAGCCCCCTGCCACGAGCGTTAGACCACATTGCTCAAAGCCTCATCCAAGCCTGCGATGGGACATCCACAGTCCTTCTGGACAATTTGTTCTAGTATCCTACCACTCTCACTGTCAACAACTTCATCCTTACCTCTAATCTAAATCTCTCCTCTTTCAGCTTCAAAACAAAGTCCCTCTCCAGCTTTCTTGTAGACCCCCTTCAACGCTCCTTTGCCTTGCAGAACCAGGATGAGATCTGCTACTTTAGACTGTTCTCAGTCACTTGGCCACCAAGCTTTTAGCCACAGTTTATCTGGAAAACTTCAGGGGGGAAATAAAATAAACAACCCAAACTTGCTGAAGTTGGTGACAAGTTAAATGAGTAACTCACTCCTCTCATTAGCTGCTCTTACTGCCTTGAGTTTCTTCCAGAATTTTTTAATTTGCTCTCTGAGCTGGAAGTAAACTCACTGAGTAAGTCAAGGTGATGAGTGTCTGCCAAAACAAGTATGTTAGACCCTGGTTCCTCAGTGTCCCTGAGCACAGTGTTCCCCTAGTCCAGTATTTTTTTCCTTTCCATTCCCCACAGCATAGCAAAGGCCTTGGACCTCCAGAAGCATTTTAAAACTCCAGCTAGGAGGTTATCTGCTGGACAAGCCAGAGAGGTAGGTGTCAGATTTCTATTTATTACTTGAGCAAATCCTCCTCATTCTTCCTTGAAGGTGCAGAAAACCTTCAGCAGAGGGGTTCCTGCCGTGCTTTGTTCTCACCAATAGCTTTGCAATCCAGCTGGGCAGGATCCTCCTCTCTCCTCACTCTTCTACCCACCAACTGGATTTACGTGGCAATTACCTCCTAATGCCTCTGCATGTGCATTGCCCAGCAAATGAGATGGAAAACCACTATCAAATCTTTGGCAGGCTTGGGAATTTTGGGGAAAGCTCCTTGGGGACACCTGAGGTGTGGGCTTTGCATCACTGCGTTTTTGGAATCAAGAGCTTTAGCTTCTAAAGGCGAGGTGAAGGTGTAGCAAGGCAGCTGCCCAGTGCTGCAGGTAAAGCAAAAGCAAACTCAGCCTGACCTGACCTTGGTGCCTTTCCCATTTCAGCTGTGTTTTGCTCTGAGTGTCCTGGGAGATCCGATGGTGATGCTCTGGGATGAGCCATCGGTGAGCGTGGACGTGAAGGGACAACGCCGCATGTGGTGAGCAGCCCTGGTCTAACAGGGTTCTTGGCAGGAAGACACAAAGCAGGAGATCCTTTGGGTGTTCCTGGACAGTAACTCTGCTTCCTCTGTTGCCAGGAAGGTGATCCAGGCTGCCATGAAGAGCAAGGAGCGGGCAGCTGTCCTCGTCACGCAGTACCCAGAGGAGGCTATCGCCGTCTGTGACCGAGTGGCCATCCTGGTGGCAGGGCAGCTGCGGTGGGCACTGAGCTGTTGGTTTTTGGGGTTTTTTTTTAAGTGGGGGGCTTTTTTTTTTGTTTGTTTGTTTGTTTTGGTTTTTTTGTTGCTTTGTTTGTGTTTTTTTGGTTTTTTTCCTCCTTAATCTAACGGGAAATGTTGGTTTGGACTCTCCCAAGTGTGTAACGAGCATGGCTTTGTTGGGAGGCAGCAGAGTAGAAGCCACTGGTGGGTAAGAGGAGGTGTGTCTGCTGCTCATGCCCAGGGACTGCTTCATTTGCTGCTTGTAGAACCATAAAATCACAGAATGTCAGGGGCTGGAAGGGGCCTCCAAAGCTCATCCAGTCCAACCCCCCCTGCCACAGCAGCATTACCTAGACCACATCACACAGGAACACATCCAGGCAGGTTTGGAATATCTCCAGGGAGGAAGACTCCACAACCCCCCTAGGCAGCCTGTGCCAGTGAAAAAAATTCCTCCTCATGTTTAAATGAAGCTTTCTTTGCCTCAGTTTCCACCCAGTGTCCCTTGTCCTGTCAGTGGGCATCACCCAGCAGAGCCTGTCTCCAGCTTCCTGGCACTCACCCTGCACATCTTTATAAACATTGATGAGGTCACCTTTAAGTCTCCTCTTCTCCAAGCAGCAGAGCTCCAGCTCACTCAGGCTCTCCTCATAAGAGAAATGTTTTATTCCCTTCATCATCTTTGTGGCTCTGGGCTGGACTCTCTCAAGCAGTTCTATGTCCCTCTTGAACTCAGGGGCCCAGAATTGAAATCTCAAAATGATTTGGAAAGGACCTTTCAAGGTCATCCTGTCCAACACCCTGACAGAAAGCAGGGACATCTTCAGCTGCAGCAGGTTGCTAAGAGCCAAACAACCTAACCTGGAATGGTTCCAACCCGATCTCATTGAGGATGTCTCTTCTTACTGCAGCGGGGAATTGGACCTTTGGAGGTCCCTTCCAACCCAAGCCATTCAGTGATTTGGCATCTACAGCCTCTCTGGACAGCCTGGGCTAATGTCTCACCCTGCTCAGTTTGGAAAAACACTTTGCTTCTATTAGACTAAATCTCCCTATTTTAGTTTTAAATCATACCTTGTCCTGTCACAACAGGCCCTGTTCAGAAGTCTGTCCCCATCTTTCATATCAGCCTCCTTAAGCACTGAAAGGCCACCAGAAGGTATCCCTGATGCCTTCTCTTCTCCAGCCTGAACAACCCCAACTCTCTCAGCCTGGCCTCATAGGCAAAGTTCTCCAGTCCTTGGATCATTTCTGTGACCCTTAGGATGATCTGAGCCCTTTCTCTCCTTTCTCTGCAGGTACATTGGTACAGTTGAGGATCTGAAAAGCAAGTTTGGCAGAAGTTACCACCTGGAAGTCAAAATTCCAGACACAAGACCAAGTGATGCTGTCCACGCTGAAATTGTTCACCTCTTCCCCTCTGCAGCTCGGCAAGAAAGGTCTCTGCTCCACGGGCTGCCAGCCTGGGCTTGTGCTGGGATGCTCTGTTGCCCCTGCTGACCTTGCTCAGTGATCTAGCTGAGAGCAGAGCGACCTTACAAACCCCCTAAACCTTGGTGCTGAGTGGCAGACTGATGAATTCCATTTATTTTAATTCCATTTTCAGGACTTCTTCGTTGCTTACCTACAAAATCCCAATGGAACATGTGCTACCTCTCTCCCAGGCTTTCTCCAAGCTAGAAGCAGGTAAAAGGAAGCAGTCCAAGCGAGGAGATGGCTTTCAAATTGTTCCTGTAGGTTTGGGGTTTCAAGGTGCCTTTCTCCATCCTTCCACAGCTAAACAGAACTTCAGGCTCGAGGATTACAGCTTGTCCTTGCATACTCTGCAGCAGGTATGGGCAAGCAGGAGCTACAGCTTAGAAACCACTGGTGTGAAAGGAGGGCAGAGGCTGTGCACAGGGAGGGCAGAGGCTGTGCACAGGGAGGGCAGAGGCTGTGCACAGGGAGGGCAGAGGCTGTGTAAAGGGAGGGCAGAGGCTGTGTAAAAGGAGGACACAGGCTGTGACCAGAGTAAATACTGCCAGTCCTTGGCAATAATGGGATGGTTTCTACTGTGGCACATTGCAGGTGTTTGTAGACCTCACCAGGGACCTGGAAGAGCACAACCTGGAGGTGGCGTCTGATGGGGCCATGGAGCAGAGACCACTTCACCCCTGAGCCCCAGGAACCACAAAGGAAAATATCCAGCCTGTTTTCCTCAGTGTTACTATGACTGAGTGCAGCTCTAGGACTCGGTTACTTGTGTCACAGCACCTACTGCTCTGCAGGTTTTCTGCCTCACAAGGGAAAGATGCATTATTTTAATAAATAAAGCCTTTATCTCTTGACAAATTGATGCCTGCTCCTCTCATCTGTACTTCTGCACCCTCTGTTCAGTTTGAAGAAGAGGAGGCTGAGGAGAGAGCTCATTGTTCTCTGCCACTCTCTGAAAGAAGGTTGAAGTGAGGTGGAGGTCGATGCCTTCTGCCTAGTATGAGGTGACAGAACAAGAGGAAATGACCTGAAGTTGTGCCAGGGGAGGTTAAGGTTGGAGATGAAGAGTGCTCAGGCATTGAAACAAGCAGCCCAGGAAGGTGGTGGAGTCACCATCCCTGGAGGGGTTTGAGAAGTGTGTGGACGTGGCACTTTGGGCCATGGTGGTCTTAAGTTTGTCTGGGTGATCTTAGAGAGCTTTTCCCACTGAAACTCTTCTATGATTTGCTGTGCTGAGGGATAATCCAGCCAGGGTGAATGGCTGCTGCCAAGGCAGTGAGGTAGGTACTGTATGTGATGGCTCAGTCATTGGACAGAATTGTGCAAACTCAGAGGAGTTTCTGAGACCCTTCTTCATTCAGGGCAGGAGGACACCAAGGCTTTGGCTTGCTCAGTCCTGAAAGGCATCCTTCTGGCTGGTGTATTTTGGCCAGTGAAGGTGATGTGTTCTGCTGGAGAGGTGTGGAGCTGTGCTTTGACCAAAAAAAAAAAAAAAAAACCTGCTGTTGCTCTGTGTTCCAGCTCAGGCCACCTTGACCTGACTCTGGTCCCCACCACTGGGGACATGGAGAGAGGAAAGGACTCAGCAATTGCTGCAGAAGTGTAATGAAAAGTGACAGGTCCTCACCTAGGGGAGGGATGAGGGCACTGTGGGGGTGGTGGAGGCAAGCACCAGCACCCTGAGCCTGTCTGAGCAGATCAGCATCTCTTCATAGCCACCTGCCTGCTAGGGCTAGCTTTAAATAATAAATCAACCAATAAAACAGAAACTCCCTGCATTCAGGCAGCCAAATGTTCCCTTGGTGCCTTGTCACCCTCTTCCCCCAGCATCCCCAGGCTCTGAGAAAGACTGGACTGGGGATGGAGTGGAGAACAGGGGCAGTGCCATCCTGTGGGACAGACACAGCAGCAAGATCCTCACCCACAGCATGAGCTCCTCTGGCTCGCATTAATGATGCTGATAATGAAGGTATGGGCAATGCAGGCAAAGATGCGTGTAAGGGCAAATGCAGGCAGGGATGTGGGCAAGCAGGTACCAGCAGGTGGCTGCCGTGGCTCAGTGATGGGCTGCTCCTCATAGGAGATCCCCCAGAGCAGCCAGCACACACCCCCAGATTGCTGCTTCCCATCGCGGATCTCCAAGCATCAGTGCCTCTGCGAAGGAGGAGGGCAGGGAGGTGCTTTTGCTTGAGAGTCACTGACTGGGACCTGGCATATCCACTTCTTCCACTAAGAAATGATGGATTTTCACTTGACGAGGAGGAGCCGAAAGGAGAGGAGGAGGTTTGGCCGCACAGGTGCTGGGCTACAAATCAGTTCCTACCTTCATTCTGCGCCCTGACTTCCTATGCCTCTGGAGTCTGCCTAGCCCTGAATCAGCTGCACGCTGTTTAAAATCACAGGGGTGGGATTTTTTCCAGCTAGGCAGTGCGGAAGGAAGCAGCTCCAGCTCCTGCACTTTTCCAAGCCCAGCCTCTGTCGCAGCTGCCCTCTGCTCCCTCCCACCACTGGTCCCTCAGCTGTGCTGCTGGGCTGGGCCACTTGAGGGACTGGGGCGCTGCGCAGCCTGGCGATGGCATCAGAGCCGTCCCCTTGGGAAGCGCTGAGTTAGTGAGGAGAGGTTTTTTTTGGGTGAGGAGAGCTGGTGCTGCCCAGGAGGCAGCACTTCACCAGACTTTCCCAGCCCGGTTTGCAGCCCCAGCCTTTGCCAGGAGGAGACAAGCAACAGGCTGCGTTTGCTCCTTCCACTGGCAGCAGCATCCCGTGGTGCTGCTGCTGACTTCATCCTCACTGACAAACACAACAGAATTTGCCAGAGAAAGGATTTTTAATTTTCTTTTT
>VWZI01017383.1:445758-457055 GCA_013396835.1 Psilopogon haemacephalus | reverse complement strand
AAAGCGAAGTGATGGTGTGAAGAGTGCCTTTTGGAAAAGTGCCTGAGTGAAACAAAGAAGTGTGTGGAGCAAAGCGGAGCTGAGAGCTGCTGGGGCAACCAGCGAGCCCATCCTGGGGAGGTTCAGCATCTCCGCTTTTACCGCTGCGAAAGACAAGCTCTGGATTCCTTGCAAACCTTCCCCTTAAGGTAAGGCTCAAGTGTTCTTCTTACAGCAAACAAAAGCTGTCATTTGAAAGGCAAGCATCCGGGAATTAGGAACACCATTAAGGATACTTGGGTGAGAAGAGGAATGCATAGGTGGGAGCCTGGGAATCCTCCTAAGGGGCTGAGTTAAGCTTGCGACTAGCCCAGCTGAGCGCCTAAAGGCGATAGAGTCCCTTTTAACCTTATTTTGGTGTGAAATAAGGCATAAATAGAGCTCAGCTCCTGGTAGTGGTGTATTTCCAGCATTCCTTGACGCTCACAAGGTTCAGCTCAGTGTTTTGAAGAACCCAGCACAGAGAGGGAGCAGATTTCTTTCCCTACAGGCAGCGTAAGCTGAAGATTGAATTTTAAAAGCCTTCTTGTCCGTTGTGTGCTCTTAAGCATTGCCCTTAAAACACTGACAGGGCAATGAAATAATTTCTGCCACATCTCCTCTGACTGCCCAAACTCTGCAGCAGCATAGCTTGGGGCTCAGGGAGCGTTGAGGGGTGATGGGAAGGGGCAACATGAGGGACATCCACCTGATGTGCTGTCATACTCAGGTAGTCCTGTTCCCTTGAGAGGATGATGCCTCCCAGTGCCGACAAGCAGGACAGTTTATCTTCTCCCAGATACTTACATTCAGTCTGCTGGAGAGGCACATCCATGCTGGCATGAGGCAGCAGGCACTGAGATGCTGGAGAAGCAGCTGCCACAGAGGGTCGTGCCTGGGTACAGGCTGCAAACGTGCACTGGTACAGTGTGGCAGCAGGATGGGGCAGGGATATGGGCTCAGTGACAGCTCTCTTGGTTTGCTACGGCCCTCTGAAGACATTTTGCTCTTCCAGGTGTTCTCACTAAATCCAGGTGCATGCAACTCTGTTCTAATGATCTCTAAACTTCCTCGAGGAGACTGTGGAGTCAAACCCGCAATGGCTTGGCCACTTTTTCACCTAAGAGTATTGCCCATGTGCACTTCCACAGCTGAGAGGGGCTTTGTGCCACAGCTACAGCAGGTTTCCATTTATCCTTCATTTTAATCATCACACAGAGCAGCCAGAGCAAGCTGACTCGCTGCTGGAGGTTCAGTTTCACACGCAGGAGATCCTGGGAGGGATGGGGAGCTGGCACATCAGGTGGATGTCCCTCATGTTCTCCCTTCCCATCATCCCTTGATGCTCTCTGAGCCCCAAGCCATGCTGCTGCAGAGTTTGGGCAGTCAGAGGAAATGTGGCAGAAATTAATTCATTGCCCTATCAGTGTTTTAAGGTCAATGCTTAAGAGCACACAATGGACAAGAAGGCTTTTAAAATTCAATCTTTCCTCGAAGTCTTCTCTTCTCCAGGTTGAAAAGCCCCAACTCTTTCAGCCTGTCCTCATAGCAGAGCTGCTGCAGCCCTCTGAGCATCTTTGTGGCTCTTGATCATGCCTTGATCCCTCAACCTTCCAGCACCAGCATTAATCCAGGCACCAAATGCTTCTTTCAGTTTGACCGTGTCATCTTCAAGGTGCTGCCACATCTTTTGAGGGGAGCAGAGCAAGGCATGCTGCTGGCTCTCTGTTTCTCTCATTTTCCCTGACAGCAACAGCTCTCCCCACACACACGGCCAAGAATTTGTTCTCTTGTTGCTGCAAGTTGCCTTCCATCAGTGCTGCTTTCCGTATGAGCTCAGCCCACACCACAGCCAGGAATTGCTCAACACTGCTTGGTGTGAAGCCGAGAGCAGGTTAAAATTACAGGAAGAAAACATTGACCAGATTGTCCTTTCTTGGACATTAAGGCCACCCAAGCTAATTAGGTGATGCAGCATCACCTTCCCCATCTTATTTCATTAATAACTCCTCCCATCCTTACCCTGATGCAGCACAGGAGCACAAAATTCTGGTTTTAATCCATGTTTTACTGTTGAGCTGCAAATATTGGGAGGCTGTTGAGGATAACAAGACCCCTCACTGCTAGAAGCTGTGTTGCAGGGCTGGCTTGTGCTCAGCACATGAGGTCTGAGTTGATTTAGGTCTCTCTCGCAGCAGCTGTAGCTGGAAGGAGTTTTGTAACAAATTCTGAAAGCAATTTTGCATCTGAATCCTTTGCAGGTTCAAAGATGAAGACACTTCAGAGAAACCTGAGCGTGTTCCAGCAAACTAAAATTCTCTTGTGGAAAAATGTCCTGCTCAAGTGGAGGATGAAGATGCAGAGCTTTCAGGTAGGTAAGAAAAAAAAAAAAAAGCCCAAAAAAACAGACAAAAAAAAAACCCCAAACCCAAGAAAAGTGAGCAGATAACCACCAGCAGTGTCCAATCCCTGCCTGTGCTTTTACATTGATTTCTTTGGGCAAAATTTCAAGTGCTTTGGAAAAGTTTAACTGGTGACAAACATTTGCCCTTTCCCCTGTTTTTTGTTGTTTTAACTGATAGTATTTCTGTGTTTATTGAGGTGGGTGAGAGCACAGGCAGTTTGCTGATGACATCAAGCTGTGTGGTACAGCAGACAGGCTGGAGGGCAGGGATGGCATCCAGAGGGACCTGCACAGGCTGGAGAGGTGGGCACAAGCCAACCTCAGGAAGTTCAACAAGGCCAAGTGCAAGGTCCTTCAGCTGGGTTGAGGCAATCCCAAATCCAGGCTGGGCAGTGAGTGGCTGGAGAGAAGCCCTGAGGAGAGGGACTTAGGGGTGCTGGTGAAGCTCAAGATGAGCCAGCAGTGTGCACTTGCAGCCCAGAAAGGCAAACAGAGCCTGGGCTGCATCAGGAGCAGTGTGGCCAGCAGGGCCAGGGAGGTGATTCTCTCCCTCTACTCTGCCCTGGTGAAACCCCACCTGGAGTACTGCATCTAGTTCTGGAGCCCCTGTTACAAAAGGGATGTGGACATGCTGGAGCATGTCCAGAGAAGAGCCACAAGGGTGATCAGAGGGCTGGAGCTGCTCTCCTATAATGACAGACTGAGAGAGTTGGGTCTGTTCAGTTTGGAGAAGAGAAGGCTCTGAGGAGACCTAATTGTGGCCTCCCAGTATCTGAAGTGAGCTACAGGAAAGCTGGGGAGGGACTTTTTAGGATGTCAGGTTGTGCTTGGACGGGAGGGAATAGAACAAAGCTAGAAATGGGTAGATTCAGAATGGGTATTAGGAAGAATTTCTTCAGCATGAGGGTGCTGAGACACTGGAACAGGTTGCCAGGAAGGTGGTGGAAGCCTCATCCCTGGAAGTCTTTAAGGCCAGGGCTGGATGTGGCTCTGAGCAACCTGATCTAGTGTGAGGTGTCCTTGCCCGTGGCAGAGGGGTTAGAACTAGATGATCCTTGAGCTTCCTTCCAGCCCTGACAACTCTGTGACGCTCGCCAGGAGTGGATACTGTCCCTGTTCTTCCTGCCACTCATCTACATAGTCTGCATCCTCACAATGAGCTCTCGCTACCCTGAAGTGCCCTACAGCCACCTTGGGCAGTTGGATGACCCTGCCTATAATGCCTCTGGGAACACCATTGCCTTCACACCCGTCACTCTGACCACAAGGGAGATCATGAATAAAGTGGCCCTGAAGTCGGTGTTAAAAGGTATGGTTTGCTTGTGAAATATTGCCCTTGGGCAGTATTTATTGTGTGTGTCTTCTGCATCTGGAACAGGCTGCCAAGGGAGGTGGTGGAGTCGCCGTCCCTGGAGGTGGAGTCACCACCCCTGGAGGTGTTCAAAAACATGTAGATGTGGCATTCTGGGATGTGGTTTGGTGGGCATGGTGATGTTGAGTTCATGGCTGGGTTTGATGAGCTTAAAAGTCCTTTTCAACCTTCATGATGCTACCACAGAACCAGAGAATCATTAAGGTTGGAAGAGACCTTTAAGGTCATGAAGTCCAGCCTTAACCCAATTACCATGACCTCTAAACTGTCTTGAAGCACCACATCTACACTCTTCTTGAACACTTCCAGAGCTAGCAACTCTACCACCTCCCTGGGTAGCCAGTTCCAATCCCTGACCACTCTTGCACAAATAATTTCTTTCCTAATAGCCAACCTGAACTTCCCCTGGCACAACTTAAGCTGGTGATGATTCTGTGATCTCCAGTCAGTAGAGAAAATCCAGCTCAAGTCCTCCATTTTCACAAATATTTTTTTCCCTAATGAGCTCTGAGCTGTAAATACAGAAGTACAGCAACACTGTTAAGATACTCGTGGTGTTCCCAGCATAAGGACATAGAATTCTTGGAACGAGTCCAGAGGAAGGCCACAAAGATGATCCAAGCATTCAGCCTGGAGAAGAGGACAGTCTGGAGGGACCTTAGAGATGCCTTCCAATATCTGATGGGATCCTACAGGAAGGCTGCAGAGGGACTTTTCACAAGGGTGCCTAGAGACAGGACAAGGGGGAATGGTTTGAATCTGAGGGAAAGCAGGGTTAGACTGGACCTTAGGAAGAAGTTCTTCAGTATGAGGGTGGTGAGACTCTGGAATAGGCTGCCCAGAGAGGCTGTGGATGCCTCTTCCTTGGGGGTGTTCAGAGCCAGTTTGGATGAAGCCTTGGGCAGCAGAGTCTAGTTGAGAGGTGTCCCTGCCTGTGTCGATGACCCCTAAGGTTCCTTCCAACCTAAACCATTCTGAGATTCTACAATTGGCTCACTCTTTTGCGGTGCACTTCTCAACAGGAAAAGGATCAAATATTTAGAGCCTGCCCTGTCCTAGCAAGGAGAGCTGGACTAGAGAGAGGTTGTAAAGCTTAAAAAGCAGAATCCTCACTCAGTCCCTCAGCACATATTGGCAGACCTACAGAAGCTCACTGCAGTGTTTTTCTTTGCGCTCCACAGGCATAAAACTGGAAGCAATGGAAAATGAGAGAGCCCTGGAAGAAGCTTGGATTTTGAATGATGAAATTATAGGGGTTGTATTTAAGGACGACTTCTCCTATCAGCTCAGGTTTCCTACTAGGAATGTACCTATTCCAAATGACAACTTTGACTTCATAGGTAAGAGAAATGGGGAGTTTGTGGGTGGCTGCTTGCCTGGCGTGGATAGGCATTGGTTTGGTATAATCATCTATGTCATCCACCTTATAACCTACCAATTGTTATTAATCCATCAATTGTTATTAATCCATCAATTGTTATTAACCCATCAATTGTTATTAACCTGTCAGTTATTATAATGCATTGCTCATTAACCTTTTTGCCAGGGGGCCACTGTGCCTAGGAAGTTTCCCCACAGACAACAGGCTGGCCATGGGCTGTCTGTGTGCCCTCATGGTCAAGAAAGCCAATGGCACCCTGGGATGCCATGAAGAGTGTGGTCAGTAGGTCAAGAGAGGTTCTCCTCTCCCTCTACTCTGAGCTGGTGAGGCCTCACCTGGAGTGCTGCGTGTCCAGTCCTGGACACCTCAGCTCGAGAAAGACAAAGAACTACTGGAGAGAGCCCAGCACAGGGCCAGTAAGAGGCTGAGTGGACTGGAACAGCTCTTGTGTGAGGAAAGGCTGAGAGACCTTGGGCTGCTTAGCTTGGAGAAGAGGAAGCTGAAAGGGGATCCTACCAATGTTGACAAATACCCAAGGGAAAGACAGGGACAGACTCTTCTCAGCAGTCCCCAGTGACAGGACAAGAGGTAATGGGCATGAACCTGAACACAGGAAGTTCCATCTAAACATGAGAATGAACTTGTTTACTTTGAGAGTGGCACAGCACTGAAGCAGGCTGCCCAGAGAGGTGGTGGAGTCTTTTATCTCTGGAGACTTTCAAAGTCCATCTGGATGTGTTTCTCTGTGACCTGCTCTGGCAGGGGAGTTGGACTCAGTGACCTTCAGAGGTCCCTTCCCACCCCCTCCATTTTCTGATTCTGTGACAGTGGATGTGTGTTTACCATCAGCTTGCATAATGAAAACCAAAGATGTTTCACAACTCCTATCTGTGATGCCCTAAACCTTTGTCCCTTGCAGATACCTGCTACAATTTCTCAGCGCACTACTGCCAGAGCCCAGGGTACTGGTACAAAGGTTTCCTGTCCCTGCAGTCCAGCATCAATGCTGCTATCATAGAGGTAAAGCAAATTCATGAACCACCTCGGGTGTTCTGTGATTTTAAACTTGGTCCAGGAGAGACAATTGGTTCTGCGGCAATAGCAAGGGACAGGCTTGTGAGGAAGCTCTGCAGCAAGACAAGTGTTTGAGCTCAGCCATCCCATTACAGGTGGCCACAGTGGGGACTCAAATGCAGTGAGAAAATGATGCAGTTTGATTTGACTTTGAAGATCTGCAGGCTAGGACACCTCTCCTCCAAAGACGGGCTGAGACAGTTGGGGCTGTTCAGCATGGAGAAGAGAAAGCTCAAGGGAGACCTTGTAGTGGCCTTCCAATACTTAAAGGGGAGTCTGAGAGTCTGAGAAAGCCAGGAATGGACTTTTTACAAGAGCTTGTGGTGACAGAATGAGAGGGAATGGATTGAGGCTTGAGGAGGGAAGATTTAGATTGGACATTAAGAAGAAGTTCTTTCCTCTGAGCATGGTGAGCTTCAAACAGTACCCAAACACTTGCAGGGAGTTCTGTTAGTGTCTTGTCAGCCGTTGAGGGGCTTCTGATCTTCCCAGGCTCTTAACGGGGGTGCTGGGAGAAAGCAGACAATCTCTGACCTGGTCCTGGTTCCTTCTGGACGATCTGTGACCCTTCCAGGGCTCCTTGTCTTGGCAGAAGACTTGCAGGCAGGATGTCTGGCAGCTGTGCAGTCTTAGCACGAGGTGATGCTGGCTAAGCAAGCCTGAGGCCTATTCCTAGTAAACTGGAAGCAGTTTCCAGGCAGACAAGCCTGAAGTACCAGGGCTTGTTATGCAGCAGAGCTGGCTTATAGCTCTTATGATTATTAATAATTGGTTATGGATTGTTAATAATTTTTATTAATGTTATTTTTTATTAGTAGTATTTAAAAATTATGGGAAATTCCCTGAGATTCTTTGGGTGTTCCGTTGACAAGAGGCAATTACACAAAGGTTCTTTATAAACACAAGAATTAAAGAGTTTAAACAGTCAGAACTTGGAATACAGGGACCTGATAACAGGGGAAATTGTAACTATGCTGTACTCACAGACACGAGGGATACAAAATGTCCCGGGAGAGTAGGAGGAAAGATTTGCCTTGCTGCTGGTGCAAACTGCAAGGCAGGCTGCAAACGTGTGGCCGCTATGAAAGAGATGCGAATAGATCTCCAGTCCCAGTGAAAGACAGAAGGAAAAGGAGCAAGGGCTCTAAATCACCCCCTTAAATACACTATTTTGAAAGGTGAAACTGGCCTATAGGCACTAGAGTCCATTGTTTTGGCCAGTGAATTCAAGGTCCTGTGCCTAGGTGTCCACCCTTGCACTTGAGGGGCAGCACAAGATGCCTGACTTGGTCATGTGCCATGCAGTTATCCTTCAGGGATTTCTTGGGCCAAACCCTCATTGTTTTGCTCACACCATCTACCCCTGGACCTTGCTACAGGAGGGGGAGAGCAGGGGTTTGAACTAATCTGGCAGGATTTATGCCCTACCAGGACAACACCTTAGCAGAGCATGGCAGGATACAATGGCAAAAAGCAGAAGCAATGGTGGCAGCAGCACGTCGTGTTACCTGCTCATCTCTTTTATCAGTGTAGCCCAAGTCTAATGGGCCTTTGGACACGTATTAGCCAATCAGAATGGCAGTCTGCCAAGCTTAACCATACTAGGTGAAGTCAGGGCTTGCTTTTACCTCTTAGGGCAGAACACAAACAAGTGTATAAACACGTGTGGGTACCTTGTAAACAGATTTGGACAGACACAGAGGCACCAGGCCCTTTTGTCTTCTTTCCTGTGGTTGCTTCTCCCATCAGCAGAAGGAGGCAGAGCAGAAAAACATGTCTGGGCAAGCTGGGACATGTTCAGGCTTATTTTGGCCTATGATGGCCTTCCACAACGATGCTGACCTAGGCTTCCTTCAGGTGATGGCAAACCATTCTGTTTGGGAAGAAATGAAGTCCATTGCTGGTGTGCGCATGAGGTCCCGGAGTGTCATCTTCATCATCACACCACAGTACAGCTCCTTCATGATCACTGCTGTGATGTGCTTCACTCCATTCATGTATTTCTCATCAATGAACGTGGTGAGAGAAAAAAAGCAGCTCAAAGTGTTGATGAAGACCATGGGGCTGCAGGACATCGCCTTTTGGTGAGCTCTTTTGTTCAACTGAAGCATCCCTCTGCCAACAAAAAAAAAAAAAAAAAAGGAATCAGTGTCCACTTGGGCATTTGTGCAGTGAGTTAGTAAGTTGCACAAGCTCCTAAGTTTTCTCCAGTAGTCTAAGGAGCGACCAGAAGGGTTGAGCATGGTAGCACTGTACTCTTTTTCCCTAGGTATTGCCTCCTAAGGTGGGTCATGCTGCCTGGTCTACATAGAGTATGAAGGAGTTGAGCCTGGGCTGCAAAGATGATGAGAGGGCTGGAGCACCTTCTCTATCGGGACAGGCTGAGAGAGTTGGGGCTGTTCAGTCTGGAGAGGAGAAGGCTCCAGAGAGACCTTGTGGCAGCTTTCTAAGCACCTGAAGAGGTGGGAAGGGACTTTTTGCAAGGGATTTTTGTGACAGGACAAGAGGGAATGGATTGAAGCTTGAGTAGGGCAGATACAGACTGGAGATGAGCAAGAAATTCCTTGCAGTGAGGGTGGAGAGACACTGGAACAGGTTGGCCAGAGAGCTCATGGATGCTCCCTCCATGGTGCTATCCAGGGCCAGCCTGGATGAGGCTTTGACCAAGCTGGTCTAGTGGAGGGTGTCTCTGCCTGTGACAGGGGGGTTGGAACTCAATGATCTTTCAGCTGAAGCCATCTCTTAACAGAAAAAGTGATTGGCATTGGAATGGGCTGCCTGGGGAGGTGGTGGAGTCACCATCCCTGGAGGTGTTTAAGGAGAGGCTGGATAAGGCACTTAGTGCCATGGTCTGCTTAATTAGAAGGGTTAGGTAATAGGTTGAACTCTATGACCTCAGAAGTCTTTTCCAATTCTGTGATTCCATGAATATTTTAATATTCTACTTTAAAATGGCTCTGCCATGCAAGTGAAGTTGTAACAGCAGTTAGAAGTGTGATGCCACCTTTCCATCCACAGGCTCTCCTGGAGTCTGCTCTACGCTGTTTATGTGATGGTCTTCTCCTGCCTGCTGACAGCTCTCGTGGTGCATGACATTTTCTCCCTCAGCAGCTTCCTTCTGGTGTTCCTGCTGTTTTTCCTGTATGGTCAAGCCTGTGTAAGTCAGCTTTTAAAGCCAAACTTTCTCACTTTATTGCTACATTGATGAACCTAAATGTCCCCTCCGGAGCCCTTGTCACGGTGCTCAGGGCATGCTTTGCACAGCCATGCTAACTGAGATTGCTGAGTGCCTTCTCTGACTCAGCAGCAGTGATTTGGATCACAGCCTGAAGGTCTGACAGGCAGTAGGCTGGCTACAAAACAACTGATTTGAAACTCAGATCAGCCCACTATGACTTCGGTGTAGTTTATCAAACAGACCCAGCTCATCCGCGGGCTGCTTGCCTGGCAAATGGGAGTGCTACTCTTAAAGAGCTTTATTTCCTTCAGTGGCTGAAGGAAACTTCTCTTCTTGCAGATCCACCTGGTTTTCATGCTCTCCTCCCTCTTGAGGACCTCCAAACTCATCAGCTCCATGGGCTTCCTCATCATCTTTCTCTTTGGATACCTGAGCCTTGCCGTGCTGATAGAAAATCTCCCAGAAGCCTTGAAGTGGTTTCTGGGTCTCTCCTGTCCTTTCGCATTTAATGCTGGCATTGCAAAGGTAAGGAAGCACCATCTCTGCAGCTGAACCTTCCCAGCAGCCTGGACCCCTCAGGAGAGACACAGCACATTCTATCAGAAGTAGTGGAACTGAAAGACCCTACTGTACTTTGCTGATAGTGAAAGGCTTGGGAAGTCCCACTCCTCATTTGAAAAAAAACAGATTTTCCACAGCTATGATATCTTCAGGTGCTTTTTGATCATATCCACATCCTCTTCTGAAACCTCCATGTGAGGTGACCTGCTGTTGGGCAGCAAAGAAGGGCTCCAGTGCTCCCATCCCATTCCCCTATCGAAAATGCTGCTGAATACAGAGAAAACCACAACCCTCATCACAAATTTACCTGCCATTGTGTGCTCCTGCAGTGTCCCCATAAACCCAAAGAAGCCTCAGTGAGCCCATTGCCAGGCACAACAGCACCACTGAAGCCTCACTGAGCCCATTGCCAGGCACAACATCACCACTGAAGCCTCAGTGAGCCCATTGCCAGGCACAACATCACCACTGAAGCCTCAGTGAGCCCATTGCCAGGCACAACATCACCACTGAAGCCTAACTGAGCCCATTACCAGGCACAACATCACCACTGAAGCCTCACTGAGCCCATTGCCAGGCACAACAGCACCACTGAAGCCTCAGTGAGCCCATTGCCAGGCACAACATCACCACTGAAGCCTCAGTGAGCCCATTACCAGGCACAACATCACCACCGAAGCCTCAGTGAGCCCATTGGTTAAATCAGTCACTATGTAAAATGGAACTTCCTCATGGCTCTGTCACAATCAAGGGTGCCAGTATTGTGTTTTCCTGAATGATTTTCTGTAAAACTCTGATCTTTTCCTCTGCTTCTAGATCATTCTGGAAAATTCTGCACAGAAATATGCATGGAGTAAATTTCTTTCCCTTCCCCACCAGAAAGAAAGGAAGAACATTTAGCACTAGGGATGAGATCTGTGCTAACACAGTTGTATCCACGCCTTGATGGCACCTGCAGAGTTTTCCAGCCTGGAAAAAAAAATTATTCTTATTCTTTGTCCTTTATTTCAGGTTTTCCACTTGGAAAAATATGGATTTGGTTTAACTTTTTCTAACCTCATGGGTGAATCCTACTTTTTATTTTCAACTTACATCATGCTGCTCTTTGACTCAGTCCTCTACTTCCTGTTAGCTTTGTACTTTGACAAAGTCCTGCCAGGTAGGTTCGAGTTATGCTCGTGGTCAAACCTTCTTCTTTGGTGGCTTTGATTTCTCTGGGCTGTCTGTAACAGCTCCTCAAGTTAACAACTGCTGGGCTGCTCCATTCTCTAAGTCAGTGTGGTGATTTGAACAGTTCCCTGCCCCACCC
>VWZI01017383.1:429664-440053 GCA_013396835.1 Psilopogon haemacephalus | reverse complement strand
GGGGGGTGAAAAATAGCCCTGAACGTGGGGAAAGAGTAAAGAAGAGGGAGAGTTTCTACAGGTGTCACACAAGGACATTAGAAGTTGCTTTTTTGGTGCAGTTTTAGCATCCATTTAGCAGATCTTCACTCACTACATCCATCATATCCAGTCTGACAGCCCCACAGTCCTGCAGCCCCAGAGGACACATGGTCTGAAATGCTGATGCTAAACCATCTTCACTAAGCTATGCATCTGGCAGTTCTGTATTCCTCCAGACCCTTCTGATCCTGGCAGCTCACTGCTTTATTCTTTTCCCTGTCACTGGAGATGCTTCAGTCAGGTTGATTCAGCTGAACCAAAGCCACTGCGTTAATTTTTTACTTTGAGGGTGACAGAGCCCTGGAGCAGGCTGCCCAGAGAGGTTGTGGAGTTTCCTCTCGAGAGATTCCAAACTCACCTGGACATTGCAATTCTGGGAAACCTGCTGAGGATGACCCTGCCTTAGCAGGAGGGGTTGGACTGGATGATCTCCAGAGGTGCCTTCCAACCCCCACCGTGCTGGGATTCTGGGATTGCTTTGCCTCTCTCCTGCAGATCTGTTCATTGGCCTCGACAGCTTCTCTGACCAGGGAATTGTCAATTATGGAGTCAGCATGACAACCCTGGAGGATGTCTTCCTGAGGCTGGAGGGAGAAGCCACAGAGGATCAAGAAGGTACAATCAGGGCTGAAGCTATAGAATCTGCAGCCGAAGAGAGCAGCTCCTTTGCAATAACCCCTGGGCATGCCCCCAGAGCAGCTCCATTGCAATAACCCCTGGGCATGCCCCCAGAGCAGCTCCATTGCAATAACCCCTGGGCATGCCCCCAGAGCAGATCTTTTGCAATAACCCCTGGGCATGCCCCCAGAGCAGCTCCTTTGCAATAACCCCTGGGCATGCCCCCAGAGCAGCTCCATTGCAATAACCCCTGGGCATGCCCCCAGAGCAGATCTTTTGCAATAACCCCTGGGCATGCCTCCAGCAGTTGGTTACCAGGTGGCTCTTAATTTGGCTTTGACAGGGGAAAAGGATCTGGGGGTCCTAGTTGATGGGAGGTTGACCATGAGCCAGCAATGTGCACTTATGGCCAGCAAGACCAATGCCATTCTGGGGTGTATTAGGACTGTTGTTAGCAGGTCGAGAGAGGTTCTCCTGCCCCTCTACTCTGCCCTGGTGAGGCCACATCTGGAGTGCTGTGTACAGTTCTGGGCCCCCCAAGTTCGAGAGGGATGTAGAACTGCTTGAGAGAGTCCAGCAAAGAGCCACAAAAATGATGAAGGGAAGGGAACATCTCTCTTACGAGGAGAGACTCAGGGATCTGGGGCTGTGCTGCTTGGAAGAGACTGAGGTGACCTCATCAATGTTTATAAAGATGTGCAGGGTGAGTGGCAGGAGGCTGGAGCCAGGCTCTGCTGGACGATGCCCAATGACAGGACAAGGGGCACAGGGTGAAAGCTGAGGCATAGGTAGTTTCATGTAAACATGAGGAGGAATTTTTTTCCCTGTGAGGGTGACAGAGCACTGGCACAGGCTACCCAGGGAAGTTGTGGAGTCTCCCTCTCTGGAGATATTCCAAACCTGCCTAGATGTGCTCCTGTGCGATGTGGTCTAGGTGATGCTGCTGTGGCAGGGGAGGTCGGACTGGCTGAGCTTTGGAGGTCCCTTCCAGCCCCTGACATTCTGTGATAAGTGTGCACGTGGAAAACTCTCTGCAGATGAGCATGGCCCCGGGGAGGAGTGGGGAGAAGGAGGAGCACAAAGCCCTGACGAGACAGAGCTGGGATCCCTGCTGCTGACAGGCACTGGCAAGGCGACGCTGGTTGGCTTGGCGCTCTGGAGGCAGCAGGTCTCTGCCATGGCTTGGGTGCGCTTCTGGAACCTTAAGAGCTCAGTGAAAAACCTGCGGTCAATGTAAGTACCAAGGGGATGGACCTGGACCTGGGCCCAGTCACTGCAAGGCTGGGGGGAGACAATTTTCCCCTCCCTGTTTTGCTAAGCCTTGGGATTCGTTGGTGTCGAGCGAATGAGCTGCACTCAGAGGACAGGAAAATTTCTTCCTTTCCAGAGCCAGGATTATAAAATTGCCCTTTTGGACATTTTTGTTTCTCTACTGAGTAATTTATGGCAGAGAAGCCTATTTTCTTCCCGAAGGAAAGAAACAGCTTTTATTTCAGATGGGTGAGGGTGATTCAAAATAAATCCGTGTGCTTAGAAGACGAGGGGAAAAAAAACACTCCCAGGATTTAATTTTTTCACTCTTCTAAGCTTCTCTCATCTTGCCAGTGGCTAAAATCATTTGTTCCCAAAGATTTTCAAAGCTGCCCTTTCCTGGTGGGGCACGAGAAGCAAGAAAGGAGATGCTGATTTCTTAAGAAGCCTGAGAGGCATTTCACAGCCCTTAAAAATTGAGCCCTCCAGACCCGAAGTCCTCTCCCTGCTGAATTTTGAGGGCCCTCCTGTGTGACCTGCCCTGGCAGGGGGGTTGGGCTGGATGCTCTTTTCGAGGTCCCTTCCCACCCCTCTGCAAACAATCATGGTTTGAGTCTTCCCAAAAGAGAGCTGCTCAGCATCTTTAATCGAAAGAGCATTGGGTGCCCTGAATCCTGCACACCAAATCCCCAGCAGGGAAGTGCATTCTGCTGACTCTCCCTTTTCTGTTTGTTCATTTTGATTTTGCTTTCTCTGAACGCAGTTTGCTGCTCTATGTGGTTTTCCTGCTTCCTGTGATCATGCAACTGTCCCTGGTGGCTGCCTGGCAGAGCGTCAGCAGCTGGGAGCTCTCCTCTGCCCGCTACTTCGTGCCCCTGGGGAAGAGGGCTCACTCCAAGATGACCACCCTGCTGGTCCAGAACAACACGGGTGAGGGGACCAAGCCTTTCCTCAGCCTTTCTTGCCCTGAAGCTTCTCGTGGTTGCAAAGGAAAATAAATGAAGCGGCAGATGGTTGCAGGAGGTAGTGGATCTAAGGGAGGGGGAAGGTTTTGGTGGCAGAGGAGCAAATGTCAGGTGCCATTTCTCAATGGTTGTGAACGAAGCCTGCTCTGGCTCCAGCAGCTGCTGAGATCCTGAAGCAGCGATGCAAAAAGTTGATATAGAAGCAGATGTCCTTATTGTGGCCTTCCAGGATCTGAAGGGGCCCTACAGAAAAGCTGGGGAGGGGCTTTTTAGGCTGTCAGGGAGTGACAGGACTAGGGGGAATGAAGCAAAGCTGGAGGTGGACAGATTCAAATTGGATGTGAGGAGGAAGTTCATCATCATGAGAGTGATGAGAGCCTGCAATGGGTTGCCCAGGGGAATGGTTGAGCCAAATTAAAGATTTACTTCCAGAGCTTTTCCCTACATCCCTCTTAAGAGTGGATGCTATTTTATGTTATTTAGCCAGTGTGATGCTGTTGACTTCATCAGACCATCACAAAGGGAAATGTATTTTGTAACAACTCAACAAAGGCAGTTAAAAAAAAAAAAAACAAAATTACAATGCATAAATCCAATTAATGGGACTGAAAATCATTCAGTCCACACAACACAGCATGCATTGATCCACCACATCTCTGCAGTCTGATGTCCACAGTTAGTAGGCTTCCTCTGGCTTTGTTTGGTGGCCATGGGTTTGAAACAAAATGAAACAAAACCAACACACAAGAAAAAAAAAAAAAAAAACCCCAAAGCATCACAGATTCTCTTGTTCAGTGTTTTGATTCCTCTGCTTTTGGCTTTCAAACCAGGCACAGGCATTGAAGACTTCATCCGCTCTCTGGAGAGCCAGGATCTCACGGTGGAAATAGCCAACGAGGAAAACATCACAGAGGACCTGAACCACAATGGGGCCATCAAAGTCTCTCGCAGAGGTCAGGTGAGGAGTTTTGTTCTTCTCCTCCTGTTTCTTCCCCGCAACTGAGCAATAAAGTGAGATGCCTCCATCAGCTCTACCTGTGGGGTAGTCCTGTTGGGTAAGGTGTGAAAGTACTTGAACCAGTGAACTACACTCTAGAGGAGAACTTTTCTTCCTCACCTTAGACATTACTGACCTCAAGTATCATTTTTTAGTTTTTTGGGTTTGTTTTTTTTTTTTTTTGCAAGCGAGACATGAGCAAATAACAACTTCAGGTCTGGGTTCTCCTGGCGTGTTCCTTTTCTGCTGCTTCCCTGCAGATGAGGAAAGCCAGGAGCTTCCAGCTTGTTTTCTTGCTCTTTGAAGAGCTACAGGTTCACTGTGCTGTGCCACATGGAGGTCATCAACTGCTTCCCGGTGCTGGTGAACGTCATCAGCAACGCTCTGCTGAGAGCCCTCAATTCCACCCAGCACATTCGCATCTGGAGTCATCCATTCTTCTCTGTAAGTGTCAGAAGGTGTTGGGAAATAGGTCTTGAAGTCTGCTTGAGGTCTCAGTAAGTCATTAGGAATCGATGGGAAGCCAAATGAGCCTGTCTGTACCTGTAAAAACCTAACTCCCTGGGTGGTGGCTCTGGAACCGTTGCAGCAGGAAAACTGAAGGTAGTTCTTCCTCTCTCAAGGGCTGCTGAATGGAGACAGTGCCTGGGAGGGCTTCTTCAGGAAGGTTTCTAATGCTCTCATTTTGTGTTATTCAAACTGTGGCCCAGCAATTGGCCAAAGAGACAGCTCACCACAAGACTGGGATGGAGTAGTAGGACCTGCACCATCCATCTCCCCTCAGCAATGGCAAGCACTTTGCAGGACCATGGATTTGAGGAAAAACTTTTTTTCTGCTGATATTTTGGTCCAAATCATGGAATAGCTTTTCTTGGAATGGGTCTCTGAGGGTCATCTAGTCCAACCTCCTTTCAGTAAGCAGGGACATCTCCAACTAGAGCCCAATCAACTTGGCCTTGAATGTCTCCAAGGATGGGGCCTCCACTATCTCACTGGGCAACCTGTTGCAGCATTTCTCTACCCTCATTGTGTAGAGCTTCCTCATAATGCCCAACTTAAATCTTAAACCTAGCTTCAAACCATTCCCTCTAATCCTTAGAGCAAAGAACTTCTAATGACCAAGAACTTCTTCCCGATGGCCAAAATCCCAGTTAGTGTCCTTATACTTCATGAGAAATGAGGGCAGATGAGTTGTGGGTTCTGCCCATTGCACTTCATATATTTTCTACAGATGCTTTTCTCTTCCCTTTTCAGCTAAATGCTCCACGCTCCTGGGATTACTTTATTGACTTTTACCTGGGCTATATGGTGGTGTTATTCCCTGGCTTCCCACCTCTCTTTGCAACAGGCTACATGCAGGATTACAAGGTAAGTTCCTGGAAATGGAACAGATTTGGGATGGGCAGGAAGGATTTCAACACTGCCCTGGGGACCTCTGAACGTGGCGGAGCAGCTTGAGGCATTTTTCTCTGTACTGCCAAAAGCAGCTTTGCAGCCAGCACACAATGCTGAAAGAGGTGGGATCATATCCCTGGATCACACTGGTAACAGGGTTTTTTTGGTTAGGTTTTTATTTCCTGGAGCCATTCCCATGGATAACAACAAAGAGCAGGAGGCTGTGCTGCCATGCAGCCAGGCTTGGACAGGCTGGAGGGGTGGGCAGGGAGAAATGGAATGGAATTGAACAAGGGCAAGTGTAGAGGCTGGCACCTGGGAAAGAACAGCCTCAGGGATAAGTATAGATTGGGGATTGATCTGCTGGGAGGCAGCAAAAGGGAAAAGGATCTGGGGGTGCTAGTTGATGGGAGGTTGACCATGAGCCAGCAATGTGCTCTGGTGGCCAGGAGGGCCAATGCCATTCTGGGGTGGATTAGAAGGGCTGTGGTTAGTAGGTCAAGAGAGGTTCTCCTGCCCCTCTACTCTGCCCTGGTGAGGCTGCATTTGGAGTGCTATGTCCAGTTCTGGGCCCCCCAGTTCAAGAGGGACATAAAAGATGCTGAAGGGAATGGAACATCTCTGTTGTGAGGAGAGCCTGAGGGAGCTGGAGCTGTGCTGCTAGGAGAAGAGGAGACTGAGAGGTGACCTCAGCAATGTTTATAAAGATGTGCAGGTTGAGTGTCAGGAGGCTGGAGCCAGGCTCTGCTGGACGATGCCCAATGACAGCACAAAACCTGCCTAGATGTGTTCCTGTGTGATGTGGTCTAGGTGATGCTGCTGTGGCAGGTGGGGCTGGACTGGCTGAGCTTTGGAGGTCCCTTACAGCCCCTGGCATTCTGTGATGCTGTTGGCCAAGCAGGCACCACCAGCAAACTGCCTTTTGCGTTTTGCCTTCCCAGGTGGGAGCTCGTGCCCAGCTGCGCATCTCAGGGCTCTTTCCCTCAGCCTACTGGTGTGGCCAGGCACTGCTGGACATCCCACTCTGCTGGATCCTTCTCTTCTCCATGTTTGGCCTTCAGTTTGCAATGAGCAATGAGATTTCTGGGAGCGCCCACAGCTTCTTCTCTCTGGTACCTCCCATTCTGCCAATTGCTGCCTCGCAAAGGAGGGACTGGGGGTGATGTTTTGAGCAGGCGTAGGGTTAGCTGAGGCATCCCCAACTACAGGCACTGCTGGGGTCCTCAGGTGCTCACTGACCTTCTCCTGGTTTCACCTCCTGTCATTTGGCTTTCCCCCAGCTGGCATTAGAAGGCAATAAATCTTGCTTTAATGCACTTCATTGCATGTCATCTCTGAATGCCCTGATCTTCTCCAGGATCATTTAAACTGAACCACTTCTGCTATATGTAGACTTCTGGTTCTTCAGAGTGCTCCAATTCCTCCTTCTCTGTTTGTTTTTTTTCCCCTCTAGATCACCTGTTCATTAGGGTATGGAATTTCCATCGTTCTCTTGACCTACCTGATCTGCTTCGTCTTCCGCAAAGGACGCAGCTGTGATTTTTGGTCTTTTATCCTGATAGTGGTAAGCAGGTTGCCACCCAACCTACTGTAGGGCTGGCAGAAGTGTGTTTGGGGACCTTAAGGATGTACCCAAGGGCAAAACACCGAGGAGACATCATAGAGTCATAGATTGGCTTAGGTTGGAAGAGACTTTAATGGGGGTTGCCCAGGGAGGTTGTGGCTGCTCCCTCCCTGGAGGTGTTCAAGGCCAGGTTGGATGAGGCCTTGAGCGACCTGTTCTAGTGGGAGGTGTCCCTGCCTATGGCATGGGGCATCGGAACTGGATGTCTTTGAGGTTCCTTCCAACCTAAACCATTCTATGACATATTCGTAAACCTCCCCGCCATGGACAGGGGCACCTCTCAACTAGTCCCTGCTGCTCAGCTCATCCCACTTGGCCTTGAACATGTCCAGCAAGGAGGCAACCACATTCTCCCTGGGCAACCTATTCCAGAATCTCATCACCCCCTTACTGAAGAACTTCTCCCTAAGATGCAGTCTAATCCTACTCTCCTCAAGCTTCAAACCATTCCCCCTTGTCCAGACACCCTTATGAAAGGTCCCTAGAGCAGGCTGCCCACAGCCTCATCCAGCCTGGCTGCAAACACCTCCAGGGAAGTGGCCCCAAGCACCAACTTGGGCTCTCACCAATGAAGAACTTCCTCCTCACATCCACCTCCAGCTTTGCCCCATTCCCCCTAGTCCTGTCAGTATATGATAACCTAAAAAGTCCCTCCCCAGCTTTCTTGTAGAGTTTCCTGAAGTTTTATTGTTTCTTGCCAGTTTCTAGAAATCCCATGGGAGAAAGATAGGCTGACAGCATTTCTAAGACCAAGGAGGTGCATAACCCTCCCCATCAGCTGAGTCCCCTTCTCTTGTTTGGTTTGTAGGTTACCTTTGTTTCTACTATCATCAGCAGAATCATGGCATTCCTTGAGTACTCAGCTGCCCGCTACGCTTTGGCCCTCTTGAACCCTCTGTATCCTCTGGTGGATGTAACCTTTGGCTGCAATGAGGTAAGCAGTGCCACTGGATGAGGGGAGAGACCCACCCCACCCCCATAAAACACATCTGTGTGTCCTTGTGAGCAACATCTGCTGTGCTCTAGGAAGGCTCAGTAGCTTCCTCTTGTGGGTGGCACTTTCCAAACGGCCAGAGAGCCTCAACAGGGCTTACAATCGTAGAGCCATGGAGGGCACCAGATTGGAAGGAACCCTCCAAAGTCATCCAGTCCAACCCTCCCTGCAGTGAACAGGGACATCTGTGGTGGTTTGGCAGTTCTCTGGGAGCCTCCTCTTCTCCAAACCGAACAGCCCCAACTCTTTCAGTCTCTCCTTATAGGAGAGGTGCTGCAGCCCTCCGAGCATCCTCGTGGCCCTATAGCCACAAGGTGCTTTGCTCCAGGTCAGCTGGAGCTGGAAGAACTTAACCATTTATGAGCCACGAATGATTTAAGAGTGAAGCACAAACACAGTTCACTCTTCCTTTGTCCCGTTCCACTCACTCCACCTCTTCTCTGCTGGGACCCCAAAGGATAGGAGACCAAATCTTCTCCTGTCATAGACCATTACCCCCAGAAGGAGTCTGATCCACCTAGTGAGTGCTGTGATGTTTTCTGCTACGGGTCTGGGATGCCCAGAATCAAACATCTGCATTTGTCCATCTGCGTGGTGAATATCTAGGGGGAAATCAGAAGATTCTGGCACGTTTTCAAAGTATTTGCTGTTTGCTTTGAACCCTTCCCAAATTAGCCAGGGTTATACTAAAGAGTTACAGAACTTCACTGCATTGTGGGTTTTTTTCTTTCTTTCTTTCTTTTTTTTTTTCCCCCTTTATTTTTATAGATTTTTATAGAAGACTCCTGGAATCCAGAGAACGATGTGCTGGTAGCTGTCTTTGCAGTAAGAAAATGTTTAAGATAACTTCATATGATTCATAGAATCATAGAATTAGTCAGGGTTGGAAGCGACCACAAGGATCATCTGGTTCCAATCCCCCTGCCATGGACAGGGACACCCTACCCTAGATCAGGCTGCCCACAGCCTCATCCAGCCTGGCTGCAAACACCTCCGGGGATGTTGCCCCAACCACCCCCCTGGACAACCCATTCCAGTGCCTCACCACTCTCATGGTGAAGAACTTCTGTTTAGGGATGTGTTTCCTCAGGGATGAGGAGGCAGATGAGAACCCTGAGCTCACTCCAAGCAGAAGGATCTCACTGGGGATGGGTTCACAGACTGCACTGAGGTGGAAAGGACCCTCAAGAAGCATCTTCTCCAACCCCCACTGTGTTTTATCCTGGCTGTGGAGGTTGATGGACTTCATTTCCCCACACTGTGTTTTACCCTGGCTGTGGAGGTTGATGGACTTCATTTCCCCACACTGTGTTTTACCCTGGCTGTGGAGGTTGATGGACTTCATTTCCCCACACTGTTTTTCCCCAGCTTGTATTTTATATCCCTGCCATCACCTTCTCATCTTCAGCTGTAGGAGGATGGAAGGAAATGGCCTTAATGTTGCAACCTCTCTTCCATTTTTTTTTTTTCCCCCTCCAGCCTTATATCCATTCTGTGGCCTTCATTTTTCTCCTTCGATGTTTGGAGATGAAATATGGAAGATCAGTTCTGAGGCAGGACCCAGTCTTTAGGTTTGTATAACCACACAGNGTGATGTGGTTTGGGGTTTTTTGTTTTGTTTTGTTTTGTTTTTAATAACTAAAATAGCTGCTTAAATGCCACAGTGCTATGATAATATGAAAGCTTCTTAGTACCTCCACATGGTGCTGCCTGTCCTGGGTGTGTGTGGGGGGGTACCAGCTTAGTGCCTTGGAGCACACAGAAATACTGTAAATAGGCAGTAATTGTAATAAAGTGATGAAAAAATAATTTTAAATGGTTTTAAATTACTTAAAGCATTGTTTGGAAAGTAATGGAGTCATAAAAAAATAACAATAATGATAATGATGACTAATAAATTCCGTGATGATAGCAGTAATAATGATAATTATGATAATAATAATGATGGTAATAATTATGATGATGTAATAGTAACTATTACAATGATAATAATTATGATGATGATAATAATGCTGTAATAATAACGATAGTGATAATAATGGTGATTATGATGACTAATGATGATAATGATATAATAATAATGATTATAGTGATAATAATGGTGGTGATTATGGTAATAATGATGATCATGATATAATAATGATTATTATAATGAAGTTTATGATATAATAATGATTATAATGATATAATAATAATTATTATAGTGATAAAAATGGTGATTATGGTGATGATAATGATATAATAATAATAATAATAATAATTATTATTATTATTATTATTATTATTATTATTATTATTATTATTATTATCATCATCATCATTGTAATAACAGTGACAATGATATAATAATGATGGTTATATGATGATGGTAATGGTGATGATAATGATAATGATGATGATTATAATAATAATAACAACAACACCACAACCCACAACAAGCTCTAAACTAGAAGAGCATTCACAC
>VWZI01017383.1:414357-425180 GCA_013396835.1 Psilopogon haemacephalus | reverse complement strand
GAGCAGAAGGACCTGCCTGTGCTTGGAGCTACCCAGGACACCATCGTGTTGTCTCCCATGGTGGCACGATGGAAATTAGTCTTTCCCCAAACCACATTGCCCTGCATATCAGAACCTTGCTTCCCATAAATGAAGCGATGCTGTCTGCAGCTCAGTGCAGGCAGAGTGCCAGGGTCTGCCCAAGATCTGACTCCAGCCCTCTCCCCATCACAGCTGTGCTTTGCAGTGTCCATGCTGGGCAACCCCAGGGTCCTGCTCCTGGATGAGCCTTCGACTGGCATGGATCCCAATGGGCAGCTCTGTGTTTGGTGAGTAGGACCTCAGGCACTGACCTGCCACGGTGGTAAAGGGGTTGGAAGCCAAGAGGAGATGCCTAAGGTTAAGTTCAGAGTGTCTTACCCCATTTGTGCCTAGTGCTACTCCTCACGTTCCAATGGTTTGATTGGAAACTGTTGTCCTGCTTCTCTCTTAGCTAAAGCATGAGCAAGGAGAGAAGTCTTTTCAAGGGGGAACTTCTTTCCTCTAAGGGTCCCAGAGCACTAGAATGGGCTCCCCAGAGAGGTTGTGGAGTCTCCTTCTCTGGAGACTTTCAAGGTCTGTCTGGATGTGTTCCTGTGTGACCTGAGCCAGATTGTCTGGTCCTGCTCTGGCAGGGGAGTTGGACTTGATGTGCTCTTTGAGTCCCTTCCGACCACTGACATCCTGGAATCCTGTCAATATTAGGGGTTGGAAGTGACCTCAAAAGACCATTGAGTCCAACCCCCCTGGGTTGACAGAGCAGGATCACCTAGAGCAGGTCACACAGGAGCACATCCAGGCAGGTTTTGAATGTCTCTAGAGAAGGAGACATTAGGTATGTAAACAATGTAGCCTTTGTCTTCTTTGGCTTCTCTGAAGTAAAATGATCTCTCTGGGTCCCTTCCAACCCCGACATCCTATGGTCTAGCTGGATGGATCTGAGTGGCCATACACATGTCAGGGGTGTTGTATTTGGGTCCCTTTCAACCCCTGACATCCTATGGTCTAGCTGGATGGATCTGAGTGACCATACATGTATCAGGGGGTATTTGGGTCCCTTCCAACCCCTGACATCCTGTGGTCCAGCTGGATGGATCTGAGTAGCCATACACATATCAGGGGGTTGTATTTGGGTCCCTTCCAGCCCCTCCTCATCCTGTGATCTTGCGAGAGAGGAAAACCCATTTTACCTTCATCCTTGTTGCAGACTTTAGGACAGCCATAGATAGAATGTGGAGGAATTCATTTTTGAGCTGAGTCAAAACTCATTTTGGTCACTATCCCAAAGTACCTCCACGTGCAGGTGGGGCTGAGGGTGCTGGGCGTGAAGTTCTCACTTGGCTTAGGGAAGAGCCATTTGGGGGCAGGAGGGTGTGTGAAAAAGTGTCTGCTCTTCCAAGGCAGCCTTGTGGTTTGTTTGTTGTTATTTTTCCTCAGGAAAATGATCCGAGCTGCCCTGAGAAGCAAGGAGACAGGAGCCATCCTGACCACACACTACATGGAGGAGGCAGAGGCCGTGTGTGACCGCGTGGCCATCATGGTGTCCGGGCAGCTACGGTGGGCAGCAGCACGGCCACCACTGCTCCAGGCAGCACCAGGGGCTTCTCCTCTGGCCTCACCTACCTGAACCCATCCCCCAGAGCTTTATGAAGTGCTCCCTGTGATTTTTTCCCCAGCAGTACGATGTGGGAAGGAGCAGATGGCAGAGCACCTATGGTTTCACGCTGGCATTGACATCAGTGTCAATCAGAGTTGGGGCTCTGCAGCCTGGAGAAGGCTTTGAGGAGAGCTTGGAATAGCTTTCCAATATCTGAAGGGGGCCTACAGGAGGGCTGGGGAGGGACTATTCACAAGGTCCTGTAATGACAGGATGAGGGGCAATGGGTTTAAACTGGCAGAGAGGAGATTTAAATGGGATGTTAGGAGGAAGTTCTTCACAGTGAGGGTGGTGAGACACTGGCACAGGTTGCCCAGGGAGGTTGTGGCTGCTCCCTCCCTGGAGGTGTTCAAGGCCAGGTTGGATGAGGCCTTGATTGACCTGTTCTAGTGGGAAGTGTCTCTGCCTATGGCACAGGGGGTTGGAATTGGCTGAGCTTTGGGTCCCTTCCAACCTAAACCATTCTATGATTCCTATGATCTCTTATTTTCCTTCCTCCCCTTGCAGATGCATTGGCTCCATCCAGTACCTGAAGAACAAGTTTGGCAAAGGCTATCTACTAGAAATTAAAGTCAAGGACCCAGAGCAGAGTGACCTTCTCCATGCTGAGGTTTTGAGGATTTTCCCAAGTGCAGCTCGTCAGGAGAGGTAACTTTAAAATATGGGATGAGGAATGGCTTCAACACTACCCCAACCCTACACTGATGGCCAAGACACAGGACCTCAGCTGGAGACAATTGCACAGCTCAGAGTGCCTCTATGGGGATCTGATGTGGTAATGTCACCACATCCAGCCCTGCTGTGATCCCTGCAGCAAACATCCACAGATCCAGCTCACAGCATGGCTTTAAGGTGTGATCCCAGAACTTCAGTGCAGGGCAAGAATTGCCTTCTCTCCTTTTTTTGTTTTTTGCTTCAAGGTTCCCCTCTTTGCTAGTCTACAAGGTCCCAATGGAAGATGCACTGCCCCTGTCTCAATCTTTCTCCAGGCTGGAGGAAGGTAAGAGGAAAAGAAGATGACTTTTGGAAAAGGTGGCACGCAGGCTGCTAATTTTTTGGCTCTCATTCCATTTCTCCACAGCCAGACGAAACTTCAGCCTGGAGGAGTACAGCTTCTCTTTGAATACTTTGGCTCAGGCAAGTCATTTCTAGGCTGAACATGCTATAAAAGCACAAGCAGGAGGAAAACCTGCAGTGAAACCTGGGCCAGCAAAGTGACAGGAGACTGCTCCACCCAAAAAAAGTGCCTGGAAGTGGTGGGCAAGGGATCCTTTACTGGGAAAGTGGTGAAAAATGGTTTAGTTTTATTTTCCTAGATTCATAGAATGGTTTGGGTTGAAAGGGACCTTAAAGATCATCCAGTCCCAGCTGGCCTGCCATGGACAGGGACACCTTCCACCAGACCAGGTTGCTGTTTGGATTCAGTGTGGTGGCAACAAGCCTGGGGGAAGTGTTGCCACCTGACTCAAATGCAGGTTGGCTGAGGGCCCTGAATAAGCTCATCCAGCTGCAGATGTCCCTGCTCACTGAGGGGCAGTTGGCCCAGATGACCTTTAAATTTCCCTTCCAACCCAATCCAGGCTATGATTCCAACTGCCAGACACAGGCAGAGCCAAGGGAAGGATGCCCTTGGTAGATGCCCATGCCCAGCCTCTGTGGTTTGCTGCTGAAGCAGCAGATTCATGCAGCTTGCACCAAGGCTGGTGGCAAAGATGAGGACTGGTTTATGTCAACCCATCAGTGAGTAAAACCAACTCTGTGGATACTCCTAAGGGCAGCCAGTGCCTCTCAGGAGGTTATAGCAGAGAGCTCAGGGGTCTCACCTTCTGTGCCTGTGCTCCCCACGTGAATCTACCTCACACACCTCTCAGGAGGGCTGCAGAGTTGCGACCTCTGCGAAGCAGCATCGCAGTGGCTAGGGAAAGAGAAATAATCTGCTTTGCCTTGCCCACTCCAGGTGTTTTTGGAACTCTCCCGAGAGCAGGAAAAGGATAACTTTGATCTGACTTTGGATGGGGCTTTCGACTGGAAACAACTTCAGCAGCAGGAGGACTGCTGAGGAGCCAAGATGCTCACTTATCCTTTACTCCATACTTAACCAAGCCGACACAATACTGCACATACTCACTGCCACTCTCAGCATACCACGAAGAGGAGGAACAGGCTCTGCCTTTGCAGTAAGCTCCTCTCCAATGCAGAAGACATCTCCCCTGGACTCTGAAGGTGTCTACACTGAGCCCTACCCCAAGCTGCATTTCCAGTGGCTGCCTTGATGAACCTGTGGCTGAAACAGTGCCTGTGCTGGTAGAGCTCTTGTCAAGCAGAGCAGCAGGAGGACAGAAAGCTTTGCAGAAAGAAGAGTCATATCCCCCACATGGGGACTGAGGTCTCTGCTCAGTGGAATCTGCACCAGGGATTCTGGACACACTGCCAGCCCTCTGGGCTCCTCCCTCACTGCTGTGTGGGACAGTTTGCGTCCCAGGAGCTGAGACCCAAATGGTTGAAATTTGCACTCTATTTTTATAGCCTTTCAATAAATGTCTCTATGTAGAAACCACAGTTACACCCTCATGTGTCATCACTGCTGCAGGCCATCAGGAGCAGCTGAGTAACTCAAACTCCTTCCCCTGGGGCTGGAAGTGGCTGGAGAGGACCCAGGGCTGCTAGCCAGGTGGTTGTAGGTCGCTTGTATGAGCAGCTTGGCTCAGTGAGTGGGCTCACCCCTGCTCTCCCTCCACTCTGGGGTGAGTGATGGTCACTCCTCCCTCTGGAAACCAGCCTGGGTAGTTCAGCATGGAGAAGAAAAGGCTCTAGGGGTGCCTTACTGTGACCTTTCAGCACTAAAAATGGCTGATAAGAAAGATGGAGACAGATGTTCCAGCAGAGCCTGTTGTGTGATGGGACAAGGTGATGGTTTTAAACTAAAAGAGGAAAGAGGGAGATTTAGAGTAGAGAGGAAGATTATTTTTTTTTACATTGAGGGTGCTGAGACCCTGGTCCAAGTTGCCCAGAGAGGTGGCAGATGCCTCATCTTAGTGTTTAAGGCCAGGCTGGATGAGGCTCTGGCCAGCCTGATCTAGAGTAGGGTGTCCCTGCCCATGGCAGGGGTGTTGGAACTAGATGATCCTTGTGGTCCCTTCCAACCCTGACTGATTGTATGATTCTACCCCTGGAATCATTCCAGGTCAGGTTGTCTGGGACTCTGAGCAACCTGCTCTGGTTGCAGATGTCCCTGCTGAGTGCAGGGGGGGTTGAACCAGATGACTTTTAAGGTCCCTTCCAACCCAAAGCAGTCTGTGATTCTATGCCTTTCCCCCTGGCAGCTCAGACACAGGTTGTCCCTGTGCCCAGCTCCTTTGCAGAGGTGAAAACACTCCCAGGTAACACAAAGAGCAGCCAGCTCGATGGAACCTGCAAGGGCAGCTGTGTTGCAATCCCTGCTTGTGTGTGTTCCTCACTCAGCCCTAGAAAACATTTTGGCAGCTGGAGGACACTTCTGTAGAGAGATCATGGTTATTCCCCTCCTGATTGCACAACAGCTCCATTTCTACTCCCCCACCCTTAGGAAACAGGGGAATGAAGTCCATGGATGTTTTCCTCACCTCTACATACACTCAGCTCTGGATAAAGGGAGCTTGGTGAAAGGGAAGAGTTTTATTCAGTGCTCTAAGGGACATCAGCAGATGTGGAGAACTCAAGCCATGATTCTGCTGATGTAAGGACAGTTCAGACAACCCATTTATGTTCTTGGGGGTTTTTTATCGGCAGTTTGTGGTCTACACCTCCAGGGATGCTGCTGGTGAGAGAGGTCCCTCTGCTGTGGTGGCTGCTGCTTTGACTGGGCTTGTCAACCACGTTTCTTTCCCTCTCCGTCTGCTCTTACACACAGAGCCTTGCTTCTTCAACCAGGAAATCTCTTTTCTACCTCACAGCAGGAGGGGATCAAGTCCCCTTGGAGGTCTTTAAAGGATGTAAAGATGCCAACAGCAGTAAAAGCCCCAGCAAACGAGTCCTGCCCTAGAGAGACCACCTCAGGGAGCTGGAGAGGAGGAGTGCACTGGGACACAGGGAAGATGAGAAAGCAGAAAGCAGGACTGAGGTGTGAAATCTTCCTGCAGCAATTGCATTTCCCTCTCTGGGTTGAGGAGCATCTCCTGCCTTGGCTGTTCCTTCCAACGGTAGTTTCTTCTTCCACCAACTCACTTCACACTCTGTTACCACAGGTCGGACAAGTTATTCTCCATAATATTTGGGGTTTTTCCATTGCATGGGAAAACGAAGCAAGCAGAGCTGGCTCCACCATCTCCTGCAGCAGGTAAAAGACCCACAGAGGCTCCCCCAAAGGTGAGCTGGTTGGAGCTGGGGCTTTGCATCAGCCCAGAGGGAAGAGGGACAGGGCTCCCAGCATTGCCAGCACAGAGTCAGTGCTGCCAGGTCCTGGCCCATGGCCAGTGCCTGGAGAAAGGGGCTCTGTCAGCAGCACAAAGCAGAGCTCAGCTGGCAACAGGGAACAAACAAAAGTTCTCCAAAAGTTCACAAGCACTTAGCTTTTCTGTTACAAGTAAAAGGACAAGAGAGAGATTTCCTGGAAATGAAGAAGCTTCTGAAGTAGCCCTTCAGAAGCTGCCTCCATCTGCCATTCTCCCTTCCCCTGCCCCGAGCTGAAGGGCTGCAGGAGAAACCCACCCCCAGCAGCTGCACTTTCTCTACCTGCTCTTGGAGAGCAGCAGCTGGCAGCACCCCCATGGGAAGCATCCTGCTCCACCTTGCCACCCAGCTCTCAAACTGGCCTGACACTTTGGCCACCCTCTTTGTTTTCCAGCACAGCAGAAGCCCTCCATGCACCCCAGGGTCCTTGCTGACAAACTTCAGCTGGACCATGTTGCCCACGCTGCAGGATGTGGCCCAGCAGAAGATGCTGCAGATGCTGCACATTCCCGGCAGCAGCTCATGCAATGAGCTTCATCTTATTAGCAGGGAGGTTTTCATTTGTCAGGTTTCACAATGCCCTCTTTATGCAGCAAAATGCACAAAGGGCCATTGACCAGCAGCTGTCCCCAGAGCTGGTCCCCAAGCACCATGCCTCATAACAGGCATCCTGCAGTGACAGAAAGGAGCAGCCCATGTCTGGCAGGGTAGGAGAGGAAAGCGGTGCCAGCTTTTCACTTTCGAGGGCTGGGGACCAAGAGGGCAAGGCACATGTGTGCTCAGGGCTTGGGAGCTTGAGGACATTGCTTTAGCCTGCCAAGTTCTGAGCAGCAAAGGGTCTGGACAGGAATGATAGGGCTTTCTGGATCTCCTCATCCTCTCGAAGCTGTGATGGAGAAGTGAACATTATCTAGCTCCAATGCTGTTTAGGTAGGTGCCCTTAAGTGCAAGTGAGCAAGTGTGGTCTTTTGTTTTTTCAGAGAACACAGAATTAAGCAGGTTGGAAAAGACCTCTAGGATCAGCGAGTCCAACCTATCACCTAACCCTTCTCATTAACTAACCCATGGCACTAAGATGCCTCATCCAGCCTCCTCTTCAACATCTCCAGGGATGGGGACTCCACCACCTCCCTGGGCAGCCCGTTCCAATGGGCCATCACCCTTTCCTGTGCAGAATTTCTTCCTTGTCAAGGATCTGCACAAAAAACCCTCCCACACTACAGGAGGGCTGGGGAGGGACTATTCACGAGGTCCTGTAATGACAGGATGAGGGGGAATGGGTTTAAACTGGCAGAGGGGAGATTTAAATGGGATGTTAGGAGGAAGCTCTTCACAGTGAGGGTGGTGAGACACTGGCACAGGTTGCCCAGGGAGGTTGTGGCTGCTCCCTCCCTGGAGGTGTTCAAGGCCAGGTTGGATGAGGCCTTGAGCGACCTGTTCTAGTGGGAGGTGTCCCTGCCTGTGGAACAGGGGGGGTTGGAACTGGATGATCTTTGAAGTCTCTTCCAACCTAAACCATTCTATGATTCTGTGATCCAGCAGAGGCACAGCAAGCAAAGCCCATTCCCAGCGCTCCACAACTGGCCATATGTGGCTGTCCCAGAGCAGAGCCAGATGTTCCTCAAGCAGAAGAAATGAAGCAAGGCAGGTGCTGGCAGCCTCAGCAGCATGGGTGTCCAATTCTCTTTTTCTTTTTTTTTCCATCCACTGGAGACCAAAGAGGAAATTGGTGTCTGGTTACAGCTCGGCATGTGGACCACGGAGGGGGTGAGCAGAGTCCAACAGGTCCTCAGCTAATGCAGGCCAGCACATGAGCACCAGGATGTCATGTCCTGGCCAGCATCTCTCAGAGTATTTAACTTCTAAGGCATTTCAGCTTGGATTGCCATTCTATTGGGTATATGCTCGCCCCCCCCCCTCCCACCCTGAGCTCAAAGAGCTCAATAAATACCCAATTCGATTTGGAAGTAAAAGAGATGAACTTTAACAATAAATAGGAGGTAAGGGGAGGTGGGGAAAAGAGGGAGCCAGAATACAGGGTGTGGAGAATGAGGGGAATTAGAGATGGGAAAGGGGGAAAAGGGAGCAAAGTACACAAAACAGAAATACAACCCGTGGAGAGGGAGCTGAGTCCAAACGCTGGGATGGATGATTTGATGGGAGATGAAACAGGATGCAGGATTTTGATGCTGAGAGGCAGTTAGTTAGAGTTCCAAAGAAAATGGTTGCTATCCCCACATGTTGGCTGGAGAGCTGGTGGTGGTCTGGCAGCAGAACAGCAGGGAGCTGGTCAAGCAGGCAAGCAGGAGCAGAGAGAGAGAGAAGACAAGACAAGACGTCCCCCTCTTTTTATAGCTGTCCTCGGCAGGAAGTGGAAGGGAGCTAAACATGATACCTGGGGGAAGGTCAGGCCATGCCCAGGGAGGAGTCAGAAGGCTCCAGGTGGGCTTAACCCTTTACAACCACACACAGGGAAGCTGAGAAGCTTCCCCCACCACTACCACCCTCATTGATGCTCCTTAATTCTACTCAGCACCTCCCAACCCTTTTGAGACTCTCAGCTCAAAACATTCTCTACGGCAGCAGATGGAGAAAATAACAGGCAGAAGACTCCGTGTGGCTGTGTGACAGCAGCCAAACCCAACAAAATATTTACTTCAAAGCAGGCAGGAGGATAGCCTGTCCAGCTGGGGAGAGCAGGAAACACTTCTCTGAAAGAGGGGGAAGAAGGACAGAGAAAGAGAGGATTGTGTGAGTCATGATGTTTCAATTAGACTATGCCTGAATGACACCAAAAGTTCATGAACTTCTGTTCTAGGCAAAAAAAAAATAAACCATGGAGGTGCATGGTTTGTCCCTGTCCATCAGGGTTTGTCCCTGTGCATCTTCATCCCAGCAGAGACATCAGGTGGGTTTTTTTGTGGACAGGTAAGGAGGAAAAATGGGCTGTGCAGCAGCTGAGCCAGAAACACACCTCTGTGTCTGTGGGCATGACACCAGAGAGGGGACCAAAGACATCCCTCCTGCAGGGGCTTAGAATCATAGACTCAGTCAGCACCTCTGCTGTGAGGACAGACTGAAAGAGTTGGGGCTGTGCAGTCTGGAGAAGAGGAGGCTCCCAGGTGACCTTCTTGTGGCCTTCCAGGATCTTAAGTGGGGCTACAAGAAATCTGGGGAGGGACTTCTTAGGATGCCAGGTAGTGACAGGACTGGGGGGAATGGAACAAAGCTCCAAATGGGTAGATTCAGAGTGGATGTCAGAAAGAAGTTCTTCAGCATGAGAGTGGTGAGAGCCCAGGGAGGTGGTTGGGGTCACATCCCTGGAGGTGTTTGCAACCACGCTGGATGAGGCTCTGTCCAGCCTGATCTAGGGTAGGGTGCCCCTGCCCATGGCAGGAGGTTGGAACTAGATGATCCTTGTGGTCCCTTCCAACCCTGACTGATTCTATGATTCTATGAATGAGTTCTAGCTATTGGAAAATATCAGGAGTCATCTATCCCAGTAATCAATATCCCTGGGGAGGTCTCAGGTGGGGTCAGAGTTGACGGATAGATGCCAAATGGGAGGCCAGATGCCAAAAAGCAAATCTTCCCCATGGATTTGGGACACGTTGGAATAGGTTCTCCTCTGTCATTGTGGCAGTAAAATATCCTGGGTTTGCTGGAGGAATTGTCCCTGACACCAACCACTTCTCCCAGGCAAATGGATGCAGCTGGTAGGTACCTCAACACCTGTAACAACCCTCTTACAGGTGGCCACACCAGCCTGACACACCCTTTGAGCAACTTTCTTCTTTGCAGGTCTTCTCACTTTGCATTGCACAGCCTTCAGAGCCAGGAGCCAGCACAGCCATCACCTCCCCCAACTGCAAAACCTGCCGAGATGACCTAAGACATCTTCTTTCCCATCCAAGCAAGTGAACAAAGCTATTTTTGCCCACCACCACCTGCTCCACACCCTGGAGGGATCCCAGCCACATCAGGTTCATCAGGTCTGCAAGGCTCACAGGATGTCAGGGGTCGGAAGGGATTCAAAGAGCTCATTGAGTCCAACCTGCCCTGCCAGAGCAGGACCAGACAATCTAGCTCAGGTTTCAGAGGACTGCATCCAGATAGGCCTTGAAAGTCTGCAGAGAAGGAGACTCCACAGAGGTAGGTGAGTGGTGGCAGCAGTGCCCCATGGTGAGGGGAGGCAGTGCTATCAGGATTGAGCTGCAAATGCCCTTTTTTTTTTTTTGGGGTTCCTTTGGCTTTTAAATTTTATACCTACCGGTTGCCTAAACGGCANATAGGCCTTGAAAGTCTGCAGAGAAGGAGACTCCACAGAGGTAGGTGAGTGGTGGCAGCAGTGCCCCATGGTGAGGGGAGGCAGTGCTATCAGGATTGAGCTGCAAATGCCCTTTTTTTTTTTTTTTGGGGTTCCTTGAGCTTTTAAGTTCTATACCTACCGGTTGACTAAGAGGCAAGGTCCATGCTGGGCTGCACTGGAAATATTCCCCAGAGTTCCCAGCAAACCTTTTATTGCCTGACTTTAAAGCCTAGGACAGGAGGAGGCTTGGAGGCAGTGCTCAGCCTCACCATAGGCAGCTTGAGGACATCAGCTTGCTGGAGGTGCCTACTGGCATTCCCCAATGTTCCCAGCAAGCCTTTTATTGCCTGATTTTAAAGCCTAGGACAGGAAGAGGCTTGGAGGCAGTGCTCAGCCTCACCATAGGCAGCT
>VWZI01017383.1:376188-394484 GCA_013396835.1 Psilopogon haemacephalus | reverse complement strand
TTTTTTTTTGGTCTTTTACAGTTTTATGTTTAAAAAAATTGGCTTGAATTTGCTCCTCCTTCACCTCCCCACACTCAGTCCTCTCTCCCTGTCTCCTCTCCCCGGCTATATTCAGAAAGGATTTCTCGCCAGCCTCATTTAGCTCACATTTCAGAGCACAGCAAATGTGTCTGTGTGTGTGTGTGTGTGTGTATGTGTGCATGGAGAGGCAGGGAGGATGAGTCAATTAGGCACCTAATAAAAAATCTGATTTTAAGAACTCCCTTTCCAACTGTGAGCACAATGTTGAGCTGTGACAGTCACGGTGAAGGCGCTGCCAGCTCGGTCCAGCCTGCCCAGCGCCTCCCCTTGCAAGGCAGCAAATGGTTTCCTACCGTGCAAAACACTCTGGCCCTGCATTAAATGTCATATGTGATGAGGCATCTGCCACCTAACATGGAAGGCACCACCACAGCCTAATAAATGCCACTGCCAGAAGGGCTTCTGAGCTGTCGCCGATGCGCCTGTAGCTCCATGGCTGTCCCCACCCCGGCTGCTGCTGTTCCTCACGGTGCCTTGCAGCCCTCTCATGCTAGGGCTGATTAACTCAGCCCCAGAATAGGCAGCCCAGCTGAGCCCTTTGAACCCACTGGTCTCACAGTCACCTCTTCTGTTGCTGCCATCACCCCAGCCTGTAAAGGGAAGCTCTAGAGCTGCACCACTTCTCATGACTCAAGGTGACTCAACATGAGCCTGCAGTGTGAACATGAGGCCCAAACAGCAACTGTGTGCTGGGCTGCAGCAAGAGCAGTGTGGGCAGAAGGGAAAGGGAGGGGATGCTCCCCCTTTACTCTGCTCTCCTCACACCCCACCTGGAGTACTGTGTGCAGTTCTGGAGCCCCCAGCACAAGAAGGACATGGAACTGGTGGAGAGAGTCCAGAGGAGGGCCACGAAGATGCTGAGAGGGCTGCAGCAGCTCTGCTATGAGGACAGGCTGAGAGAGTTGGGGCTTTTCAGCCTGGAGAAGAGAAGGCTTCGAGGAGACCTTATAGCAGCCTACCAGTATCTGAGGGGGGCCTACAGGAAGGCTGGGGAGGGACTGTTCACAAGCTCTTGTAATGACAGGACGAGGGGGAATGGGTTCAAATTGGCGGAGGGGAGATTTAAACTGGATGTTAGGAAGAAGTTCTTCACAGTGAGGGTGGTGAGGCACTGGCACAGGTTGCCCAGGGAGGTTGTGTCTGCTCCCTCCCTCGATGTGTTCAAGGGCAGGCTGGATGAGGTCTTAAGCAACCTGATCGAGTGGGAGGTGTCCCTGCCTGTGGCACAGGGGGGTTGGAAGTGGCTGATCTTTGAGGTCTCTTCCAACCTAAACCATTCTATGATTCTATGATTCTAAGCGTGAGGATTTGAGGTTAGATTTTGTTTTCATGAGATTGGTCAGAGCTCTGTGAGAAAGTGGAACAAAACAGCCTGAGCTTTGGTGTGTCAGAGCAGCAGGAATTTTGAGCAGAACAGCATCCACACCAGCAAAAACCAATTCCCTATTAAGAGCTGAATATTTAAAGCAGCGCTGTAAGCCCAGCCAGGGCAGAAGCAGCAACCCTGCAGGCTGCACCCAGGCTGGATGGATGTTATGAAGGCATTGCTGGGGGCTGCACAGACCTTCTGAGACGCCTGCTCCAGGGCACCTCAGCCAGCCATGATCACCAGCAGCTACAGAGGCCAGTGGCCAGCTGGACTGGGATGAGGACTGGTCTGGCTGTGCTGATCACAGGCTGCAGTAACCAAAATGACAGTGGAGGAGTGGAAAGCCATAGGATGATGATGTGCTTGTTCCCATCAACAACTTCACATCCCTCCCACCATGGGTCTGGTGGTTTTCTTTGTAGGAGAGACTATCCCATTGCACCAGGTTTCATTTTCCTCTGGCTAAAAGCAACCAGCCTTGTGTCTGGCTAAAGAAACTCAACTCATTATTCCATCAAACTTACTTGGATTTCTACCTTCCCTTTTTTTTTCCCTCTGTAAGTCCTGGGCCAGGAGGAGTTCAGGCAGGAGGGTGCTCTGAGCAAGTCTGGTGGACTCTTCCTCCAGGCAGGGAAGCTCCAGAGAGGGTAAGGTCCATGGGACCAGTGCCAATGGCAGCAAAATGGAGCAGGAAGAGCATCAGCTGGGTAAGGATTTACCAGCCCAGATTAATGCATGCATTTTCCATTGCATAACTCTAGCCCCCTCTCACCAGCACAGCCCAGCCCAGCCCATGGGAGTGCTGGCCCAGATTATAAACCCTGGGTTGCTGGCTGCTTCTTGGAGATAGCACATCCCAGAGTAACCAAGGGGCAGGAGAACGATACTGCCCTTGGTTCTCTCCTTTCTCAGCCACCAAAACAAGTGGGTGTTGGTGTAATTAGAGGGTGACCATTATTTGCCATTGAGCTTCATCAAAAAAAAAACCAAAAAAACAAAAGTGAGCAAAGATGTATGCATTTTAATTAAGTTCTGGGAGGAAAGAGGGAGAGAAAAAAAAAAAAAAAAAAAGATGTGTACCTGGCTCGACTGCAGAGAGATGAACTCATTACTTCATCCACGTCTCAGGCTGCTGCCTGTTTTCCTCTGCAACGGAATGATCAGCCTAGGCTGCAGGGAGAGACTTTGAAAAGCAAATAATCCACCCAAAAGAGCCAGGCCAGCACTTTTATAATTCCTACATCACTCAACTGGGAGCCTTCATCCAAGCACAGCTCCAGTGAGATGGGCAAGAGCTCAAAAGCTGAGCGAGCTGAAGGGGAGTACTCCCCAAAGCAGAGCATCAGGAGGGGACCCCAACAGAGCTCACTACACATTTTTTTTTTCCCAGCAGCTGCCAAACTTCTCCATAGATTAACCCAGGTCTGATTTTTTCTGCTGTGGAACAGCCTGAGCCTTAGGCTGCCCTTTTTCAGCTGAGGAATGCACAGCTGTGAAAGTGAGGTCTGGGCTCCTCTTGCAGAAATGTGGCTGCAGGACTGTGGATTTGAGCCGAAGCCATCGAGGGCAGGCTGGGAAGGGGAGGGAGAGGGAGTCACATTCATACTCCCTCTGCACATGACAAGGGAGGGATGGGCAGGTGGAGGGGCAGGCACCCAGCTGCCTTTGGGTGTGTGCTGGTTTGAACTAATTGGAGGATTTGAATGAGAAATTAGGCTATAGGCTGAGAGAGGAAAACAGATGATGCTACTCCACTCAGAGCTTTACTGAGAAAGAAAAAAACAATTGTTTTAAGAGTTGGAACCCAAATATAGATAAGTCAGACTGCTTCAGACCTCTCTGGGCTGTGGCTGGCTCCTTGCATGGCTCCTTTGTCCCTGTCTTTTTATAGCTGATTCTCAATAATCCCACTAACTTCTTTCCTACTGCTAACCCCCCCTGGCCCATGTACCTTTGCCTATCTGCTGCATCAGCAGCTGGTGAGATAAGATTGGGGAAGGGGGGAAAGGTGGTAGGGGGTGGTTAGAAACCCCTCTTAGAGATTTTGATCTCTGGGAGGGCTGTGGTGTTTCTGTATTACCTTTTTTACTGTGCATATCTGTAAATATCTCTTATACATTGCAAATATCTGCTTGCCTATTGTGCATTGCTCTGAATATAAAGCTTCATTTATTAACTTCCAGCCAGCTGAGTCCTAGCCTGGGTTATTTCACAATGCTGGGGGGGCAGGGAGGGGCAGACAATTGCTAAACCACCACAGGATGTGTGGAAGAAAGAAATGGCAAAGCCCACCCGGGGTTTGCACAGCAAATTAAAACAACTGAAAGCCTCAATTATAGACCTAGAAAGTTTCTAGGGCGTGGAGAACGGAAACAGCAACCACCAGCAGCATCCTCTCCCTGCGTCAGCTGAGCAACCTTCCACATCACAAAACACTTTCTGCTATTCCCAAACTAGCTGGGAACGTCCCTGCTCGCTGCAGGGGGCTTGGACTAGATGAGCTTCAAAGGTCCCTTGCAACCCAAACCATTCCATGGCTGTGTGAAGCACTCAGATCCCCTGTGAAAGTCGCTGCTTACCTAACGGAGTCTGGGTTGGTGCCTGTGGGCTTTATAAAGACTAAATAATCTGTTTGCTGTTATTTCTCTTTGTACAATTAGACCAGAGCAGGTTGGTCTCATTTGAGGAGCTGCTTGATAGCCTCAGGTTATCAGGGAAGAAATCCCAGGTGTTCCTTGATGGTACTGCACAGCCTGATGCTCCAAGGTCCCCCAGAGGAACGCTTCCATGCGTTTATTCCCCAAGGAAGTCAGTGAAACAGAGCTGTGTCCTTAGAGCTAAGCAGCTCTTTAAGGGTTTTGCTAAACAGCCTCGTGGAGCAAGCCACAAAAGTGACAGAGGCCGTAGAATCACAGACTGGTTTGGCTGGGAAGTGGACCTTCAGAGGTCATCCAGTCCAACCACACTGCAGTGAGCAGAGGTATCTGCAACTGAAGCAGGATGCTTAGAGCTTCATCCCACCTCAGCTGGAATGCTTCCAGGGACAGAGGCATCTACCACCTCCCCGGGCAGGCTGGCCCAGGGTCTCATCACCTTCAGCACAAAAAAAATTCCTTCCTCCTCTCTAGCCTACATCTCCCCTCTTTTAGTTCCAAACCAGCACCCCTTGTCCTGTCACAAGAGGCCCTGCCAAAATGTTTGTCCCCCAGGATAGCTCCTTCAGCTTTGTTCACCACGTGGGGTGGGCTGATGGCAGAAGTGTGATGCCTGTTCCAGGCAGGACACTCCTCAGTGGCACTGGACCTTCACAACACCTTCATGGTCAAGCAAGTGTGGCCAGAAGGTTGAGGGAGGTGATTCTCCCCCTCTACTCCACCCTGGTGAGACCCCACCTGGAGTAATGCATCCAGTTCTGGAGCCCCTGTTACAAGAGGGATGTGGACATGCTGGAGCATGTCCAGACAAGGGCCATGAGGATGCTCAGAGGGCTGCAACACCTCTGCTATGAGGACAGACTGAAAGAGTTGGGGCTGTGCAGGCTGGAGAAGAGGAGGCTCCCAAGTGACCTTCTTGTGGCCTTCCAGGATCTGAAGGGGCCTACAGAAAAGCTGGGGAGGGACTTTTTAGGCTCTCAGGTAGTGACAGGACTAGGGGAATAGAGCAACGGACAGGACATGGGGAATGGGGAGATTCAGACTGGATGTGAGGAGGAAGTTCTTCATCATGAGAGTGGTGAGAGCCTGGAATGGGTTGCCCAGGGAGGTGGTTGAGACTACATCCTTGGAGGTGTTTGCAGCCAGGCTGGCAGAAGCTGTGGGCAGCCTGCTCTAGGGTAGGGTGTCCCTGGGCACGGCAGTGGGGTTGGAATTGGATGATCCTTGTGCTCCCTTCCAGCCCTGACTGATTCTATGATTCTAAGTATTCAATGCCAGGTTGGATGGAGCCTCGAGCAACCTGGGAAGGTGGGGGGTGGAACTAGATGGTCTTTAAAATCCCTTCTAGCCCAAACCATCCTATGGTTCTGTACATTCATTTCAGCCTGTAAGTGAACCCTGCACTTCACAACCAGCTGCCAACAGCAGGCAAGCTCTGGTCTCTGCAAGGGATGTGGCACTGCAGGAGGCAAGGAGCTGAACGAGTCCCTAGAAGGCACCACGACCACAGCTGTGAGAGATGCTGGCGCATCCAGACAGAGGCTGAGCATGGACACAGGCTCCTCTCCTTGCCCCGTGCTGCTGGGAAGAGCCTGGCTGCAAAGGCAGCAGGCTGACCACAGGCCCTGTCTGCACCAAGCTCCTTCTTCAAACACTCATTCACGCCGCAGCCGCGGCGCTGGCTGGAAGAACACACATCAGGCCCTTTGTCAAACAAAACCCATTCCAACTGTCTGGGAGGACAGCAAAATCTGCCATGGAGGCTGCTTTGAAGGCTTTACAGCTCACTGCAGCACTTTAGATCTGCAGTTGTTTCCACAACCAAGGCCAAGGCAGCCTGTGAACAGGAAGGAATTAGGCACTCATGCAAAGACCATTAAAGTCAAGGGGAATCTTTCCACTGGCTTGAGAGCCTTTGGCTCCCAGCCCTGCATATCAAGGTCTCTTGTGCAGGATTTGGAGCAGGAAATGGGAGCAGGACTTTGCAGGTTTTCTCAGCTTTGGTTACAGAGTTGAGCAGAGAAGCTCCCTCTGCCCATTTCCTCTGTGAGGAGATGAAGAAGTGACTGCTCAGCTGGGATGCAGGACCCCCAGGCACCTCCTCCATCCTTCCTGGGGTGGAAAGATGGTAACAAGCTGGACTTAACCTTTCCCCACGGCCACAAGATTTCTTTACAGCCCCTGACATGTCAGTCCCTGATGCAAAGCCCACATGTGAGGTGTCAGTCCAAGAGGAAAAAAAAAAAAACCCACCACCACGACCCAAAGCCTGCTAAGCCTAAAGGTCAACTTCACACTGAGGATGAAGGTCCTGCTGGGCTCCAGGCAGAACTGCAGTGATTTCACTCCTGCCTGTTCAGTCACAGCCAGCAGTTTTGCAAAGGAATGTGCTGTCCTGCTGATGAAGTGCAGGAGCAGGCACCAAAACCACAAAGGAGCTGAGCTGCTTTCATTTTCACACCAGGCAGCAGAGATCTGATCTGCACTGCTTGGGATCTCACCTCTGGAAAGGGATGATCTCCAAGGAGTGTCTTCCCAGGCACCCGAAACTGCCAGCACAGGAGCCACAAAGCACTGCAGGCTCGTTTAAAGTACAAATTTCCTGCTAATAGGAGCAGTGGTGGTTCTCTGGGCTTGCAGTGGGACAGCCTGGCAGGTGAGTTTGGGGAAGTGCTGTGTCAGCTACCAGCATCTGCCAGCCAGGGGTGGGTGGCACTTGGAAGATCACAGAATTGTCAGGGTTGGAAGGGATCTCAAAGATCATCCAGCTCCAACCCACCCTGCCGTGGGCAGGGACACCTCACACTGGATCAGGTTGCTTGGAGCCTCACCCAGCCTGGCCTTAAAACCCTCCACCACCTCCCTGGGCAACCTGCTCCAGTGTCTCACCACCCTCATGGTGAAGAACTCAGGATGCTCATTCGCTGTCTGCCTCAACCCTACAGTCCCAACCTCTCTCAGCACCATCACTTCATTACCTTCTCTGGTGGGAAAAGCAGTGAGGCCATCTCTCCACATGTGTGCCATCAGGTACGTGCCAGGACTCCAGAGAGGCAAATGGGGGAGGCTTTGGCTGGGTGCTGGAGACCCAGGGGCTTTGCAGCAGGCAGCATGCAGTGCTTAGAGAAGTCCTCCCCAGCCCTCGCGGGCAGCATGTGCCTGGGAGAGGAGCAAAGCTGTCAAGAAGGAGTTATTCAAACCACAGGCTTAGGGAAAAACCTCCTGGCAGATGCTCATTACTTGGGCTGGGTTTAGAAAAACAGAGGTGACCAAGCCCTGCTTCAGCTTTCAGTGGGAAACACAGAGACAAGAGTGTGCTTGGCTGCAAGAAACTCAATCCCAGGGAAGAGGAGAAAGGAGGGTGGAGAAGGAAACTCATCCTAATGCCAAGGGTGACCTAAATCCACTCTGCACGGCCAAGTTCTGCCAACACCCCTGGAGCCAGGGCAGACAGAATCATAGACTGCATCAGGCTGCAAGGGACCCTCGAAGGTCATCGTTTCCAGCTCCCCTCCCCAAGCAGTGACCAGAGACATAGAATCATTGAATGGTTTAGGTTGGAAGAGACCTCAAAGATCAGCCAGTTCCAGCCCCCTGTGCCACAGGCAGGGACACCTCCCACTAGAACAGGTCACTCAAGGCCTCAGCCAACCTGCCCTTGAGCACCTCCAGGGAGGAAACAGCCACAACCTCCCTGGGCAACCTGTGCCAGTGTCTCACCACCCTCACTGTAAAGAACTTCCTCCTAATATCCAGTTTAAATCTCTCCTCTGCCAGTTTAAACCCATTCTCCCTCATCCTGTCATTACAAGACTTTGTGGATAGTCCCTCTCCAAACCTCCTGTAGCCCCCTTCAGATATTGGAAGGCTGCTCTAAGGTCTCCTTGAAGCCTTCTCTTCTGCAGGCTGAACAGTCCCAACTCTCTCAGCCTGTCCTCATAGCAGAGCTGCTGCAGCCCTCTCAGCATCTTCATGGCCCTCCTCTGGACTCTCTCCAACAGTTCCATGTCCTTCTTATGCTGGGGGCTCCAGAACTGCAGAAAGTGCTGCAGGTAGGGTATGAGGAGAGCAGAGCAAAGGGGCAGAATCCCCTCCCTTGCCCTGCTGGCAACGCTTCTCTTAACACATCTCCAACTAGATCAGACTGCTCAGGGCCCCACCAAGTTTGACCTGGAATGTCTCCAGGGATGGGCAACCCTGTCCCAGTGTTTCAATACCCTCACTGTGAAGAACTTCTTCCTCATGCCCAACCTAAATCTCAAGAAGAGACTCACGCAGAGAGTGCCAGGTTCACCGGGGCAGGCTTTCAGCAGTGAGTGCCACTCTTCTGAGGTGACCCAACAGTGACTTGACTCAAGAGGGATGTGCCAGTCCAAAAAGCAGTGCTGTGTAGCTCCATGGGTTCCATCCCCATGCCCAGGCATCTGTGTTAGCCTGGAGGCAGATGTGGTGGCTCCACCACATGAATTCCCGTGTGGCTTTTTTTTTGTTGTTGTTGTTGTTGTTGTTTCCAGCAGGATGTGGGTTTGGAAAGTGAGCTCTGCTACCACCTGCTGCTTGTTCACCGCTCCAGTGGGACAAACTGCCAGATCCAACAGGAACCAGGGTCTCATTAGCATGGCTGAGGCTTTGGCAAAGGCTTTAGCAGAAGCCGCTGAGAGATGCCATGGCAGGAGTTCAAGGCAGGGATGTGGATGTGCTGCAATGGGTTGCCCAGGGAGGTGATGGAAGCCTCATCCCTGCAGGCGTTCAAGGCCAGGCTAGATGAGGCTGTGGGCAGCCTGATCTAGTGTAGTGTGTCCCAGCCCATGGCAGGGGGGTTGGAACTAGATGATCCTTGTGGTCCCTTCCAACCCTGACTGATTCTATTGACAAGGTCTTGTAATGACAGGACAAGGAGGAATGGGTTTAAACTGGCAGAGGGGAGATTTAAACGGGATGTTAGGAGGAAGTTCTTCACAGTGAGGGTGGTAAGACACTGGCACAGGTTGCCCAGGGAGGTTGTGGCTGCTCCCTCCTTGGAGATGTTCAAGGCCAGGTTGGATGAGGTCTTGAGTGTCCTGTTCTAGTGGGAGGTGTCCCTGCCTATGGCACAGGGAGGTTGGAACTGGCTGAGCTTTGAGGTCCCTTCCAACCTAAACCATTCTATGATTCCATGAAACAAGGATGACATCTGGTCAATGCCTCCCCACTTTGAACTGCTCAAACTGCAGCAGGGTCCTGGTGGCAAGGACTCAGTACTGCAGCAGGGTCCTGGTGGCAAGGACTCAGTACTGCAGCAGGGTCCTGGTGGCAAGGACTCAGTCCTGCAGCAGGGGAGGGGGATGGAGAGGGGTGGAAATAGGGTGAAATGATGATCCTCTAGAATTTGCTAGGCTGCATCTGACTGCACCCCAAGCACGTAATGCTCCTTCCTTAAGTGGATTGATAAGCACTCAGCATCAGTATTAACACAGGCCAGATGCTGGGGAATCATCTCCCACTTATGGCAATTAGGAGGATGTCCCAGAATCCAATAAAGCAGCAGAGGAGACGAGCATCTGGTGGTGGCTGTCAAGCCCTGACACAGCAAGATAAATCTGTGTAATAAAGAGGTGTGAGGTTTTTTTGGGTTTTGATTTTTTGCTTGAGTCATATGCCAGTTAGCAGTGGGTATGTGTGAATCCTCTCTCCCTTTGGGGATTGTCCTCAGGAGATGAGCAGAGCATCCTCCCTCCAGCAAGATGCTGAGCTGCTCCCCCTGTCCTGCCCTTTCTCTGCTGAAATCCACCTAGCCCCTGCTAATCCCCCCAACCCCACCAGCAGCACCCTGCCACAGTGCTGAATCATAGAATGATCTGTGTCAGAAGGGTCATCCAGAGAAGGGCCACAAGGATGAGCAGAGGGCTGCAGCACCTCTCCTGTGAGGAGACACTGAAACAGTTGTGACTCTTCAGTCTGGAGGGGAGAAGACTCCCAGGTGACCTTATTGTGGCCTTTCAGTATCTTAAGGGGGGGCTACAAGAAATCTGGGGAGGGACTTCTTAGGATGCCAGGTAGGGATAGGACTGGGGGGAATGGAACAAAGCTACAAATGGGTAGATTCAGACCGGATGTCAGAAAGAAGTTCTACACCATGAGGGTGGTAAGACTCTGGAAGGGGTTGCCCAGGGAAGTGGTGGAAGCCTCATCCCTGGAGGTATTTGCAGCCAGGCTGGATGAGGCTATAGACAGCCTGATCTAGTGTGAGGTGTCCCTATCCATGGCAGGGGGGGTTGGAATTGGATGATCCTTGTGGTCCTTTCCAGTCCTGACTGATTCTATGATTCTATTCTAGTTCTTCAAGGGCCCTCCAAAGGTCATCTTGTTCTTCAAGGGACCTCCAAAAGTCATCTAGTTCTTCAGAGGGAGCTGTTCAAAGGAACCCTGCAGAGCCATCAAACAGCAGCACCACCCAGAGAAATCACCAAGTGGAACCATCTCACTCTCTCTGACCTTGTCCACTCCATGCTTCCAGCCAAGGGCAGAACTCCACAGCTCGAGATAAGAGAGTTTGCCGTGGGTTTGGATTTGTTCAAAGACATAGGAAGTGGTGAAGCAGTGAAGGTGATTTCCTACATAAATCAGCTGAAAAATAACCTCCATGCACGGGGAACACTCTGGATTAGGCTATGTGGATCCCACCTAGCACAGGCTTGAAAAATGCTTCAAGGATGATTCCTAGATTAATGGGCAGCAAATTTTACTCACATGAAAGGCAGCAGAGCGGAGCTGTATATAACAGAGGAGAGAAGACAGAAATAATCTCCAAAGGTCTGATAAGGTGGACTCAGCACTTAGATATGCTCCAGCACATCTTCATGTGCTGCACTGATGTCTGTCTCACTTTGGACAGCAAGCCAGAGACTCCTTGGCTTTAAGATGAGAAGCAGCCACTAAACTTTCTCATACAAGCTGCTCTCCAGGACAAGCTGAAATAGAATCATAGAATCAGTCAGGGTTGGAAGGGACCACAAGGATCATCTAGTTCCAACCCCACCCCTGTCATGGGCAAGGACACTCAACCCTAGAGCAGGTTGCCCACAGCCTCAGAGGAACACATCCAGATAAGCCTTGAAAGTCTCCAGAGAAGAAGATTCCAAATATGTTAATCATAGAATCAGTCAGGGTTGGAAGGGACCACAAGGATCATCCAGTTCCAACCCCCCTGCCATGGGCAAGGACATCTCACACTACATCAGGCTGTCTACAGCCTCATCCAGCCTGGCTGCAAACACCTCCAGGGATGTGACCCCAACCACTCCCCTGGGCAACCCATTCCAGGCTCTCACCACTCTCATGCTGAAGAACTTCTTTCTGACATCCACTCTGAATCTACCCATTTGGAGCTTTGTTCCTTTACCCCCAGTCCTGTCACTACCTGACATCCTAAGAAGTCCCTCCCCAGATTTCTTGTAGCCCCCCTTAAGATACTGAAAGGCCACAAGAAGGTCACCTGAGAGCCTCCTCTTCTCCAGACTGCACAGCCCCAACTCTTTCAGTCTGTCCTCACAGCAGAGGTGCTGCAGCCCTCTGAGCATCCTCGGGGTCCTGCTCTGAACACCTCCAGCATCTCCACATCCCTCTTGTAATAGGAGCTCCAGAACTGGACGCAGTACTCCAGGTGGGGTCTCACCAGGGCGGATGTTTCACCCAGTAACTAAACAGAGCTGAAGGGTTGATCATTTAGAGCTATCTGCAGTGAGCAACACACCATGGGCGTCCCTTCACACACGGGCAAGGCTGAGCCTAGCTCCAGCAGTCCTCACTGCAGGACCCTTCTCCCCCAAAAGCTGCTCTTTAGTTCACTCCCTGTCCTCACAAGCAAACTGCACTCCCACTTTCCTTCCCAGAGCTTCCTCAGACAACATGCAGGAAGACCTGGTGGAGTTAGAGTTTGTGTGTTTGCCCAGCTGGGTGCCTTCAGAAAGCACATCCCAGGTCCACCTCGGTGCCTCTGGCTGTGTGTCTGCAGAGTGCTGAGCAGCAGGAAATCGTTTGACTTGTATCAGACCAAACCCAGAGAGCATCAACCCTGCAATTAGCTATAATTAGAAATCCACTCCAGCAATGCTCCCCACCCGCAGGCAGAATCCACACACACACCCCCCATACACAAACTTGGCTGCTAAATGATGCTGAGAGAGGAACACCTGGTGGCCACCTCCCCTAGGGGCAGCCTTTGTGCTCACTGCAGGTCCCCAGTTGGCTCCCAGGAGCCAACCTTCCACCATGGCTTGCCTGTGACATGCCAGATGTCGAGTGAGGAAATGGTTTGCACCATGGACCAGGCCCTCAGGTCTTTGCGAGCAACCTCCCCAACCATCCTTTCTCACAGAAGGGTTTGGGTTGGAAGGCAGCTCCAAAGGTCATCTAGTCCAACCCCCCTGCATTCAACAGGGACATCAAGGATTGCAGGCTGGGAGCTCTTCCACGTGCAAGGAGGAATAGGGCAGGGAAAGGCAGGCAAAGCCAAGCTCCATCACAAAAGATCTGCAGTGAGTTAGGTGACTCCTGCCCTTCACTCCTGCCCTAGCAGCCATCCCCTGAGCAGCCATGCCAAATTTCAAGCCCGAATTCCCCCGGGATAAGCACACAGAGCTCTTTGTCAGTGTGCTTTTCCACAGTGTGCAGCTTTCCTGCCTTTAACAAGACAAGATAACCTGCTGATGTGAGCAGAAACGAATTCATCCCCCAGCCTCCCCACTCCAGCCATCTCTCCAATCCCTTCCCCTCCACCACCTACTAACACCCCGCACATGGCCAAACCCAGGGTTATGTTTGCATTGCTAATGCCCCTCAGAGCCTGTGCCAGCTCTCAGAATAACACCCAGAACATAGCAGGAGAAGCTCAGTCCAGGCAAGGACTAATTCAGTTGTCACCTTGTTTTCAAGGAGATTTTGCACTCCTGATTCCCTGGCAGTTAAGACGCAGTTATTGAAAGCTCCTTTACTTCACTCTGTCTCCAGCTCAAGCTAAACATTGCCACAGGAGCTAAAGAAAAAACACCACTAAAACCAACCCCCCCTCAGCTCTTAGGAGATCTTGGTGCTTAGGGATGTAGTCAAATGACAGCAACCTCAGCCATAATTACTGCCCTGCAATCTGCACATCAGGGAGAAGCTCACAGCTCAGCAGCAGCTGCACAGAGTTGTTTGCTCTTTGCTTTGGGATAAAATGCTGGGGAAGATGGGCAGCAAGTGAGTGCTGTGGAAATACTCTGCCATTTTCAACTCCCCTTCTCCCAACAGACCTTTAATCACACAATCACAGAATGGCAGGGGCTCAGCCAGTCCAACCCCCCTGCCACAGCAGCATCACCTAGACCAGATCACACAGGAACACATCCAGACAGGTCTTGACTCCTGGAGACTCCACAACCCCCCCGGGCAGCCTGTTCCAGTGTTCTGTCATCCTCACAGGGAAAAAATCCTCTTCATGTTTACATGAAACTTCCTATGCCTCAGCTTCCACCATTGCCCCTTGTGCTGTCATTGGGCATCACCCAGCAGAGCCTGGCTCCAGCCTCCTGCCACTCACCTTGACATCTTTATAAACATTGCTGAGGTCACCTCTCAGCCTCCTCTTCTCCCAGCAGCACAGCCCCAGCTCCCTCAGGCTGTCTTCATAAGCAATGTTCCATTCCCTCCATCATCTTCGTGGCTCTATGTTTGTGGTTTTCACCCTGCAGAGCCCCACACAATAAACAGAGGAGAGGAGCATGCAGGATTGATTCTCTGAGCTGTCTTCTGTATGCTCCCAAAGCCACCCATCAGCTGCTGTGTGAGCTGAGGGCCAGGAAGAGAGGTAGGTGATTTGAATCATAGAATCAGCCAGGTTGGAACAGACCTCCAAACTCATCCAGCCCAACCTAGCACCCAGCCCTAGCCAATCAACCAGACCATGGCACTAAGTGCCCCATCCAGGCTTTTCTTGAACACCTCCAGGGACAGCAACTCCACCACCTTCCTGGGCAGCCCATTCCAATGATCACAGGCTCACAGGATGTTAGGGGTTGGAAGGGACCCATGGAGATCCTTGAGTCCAACCCCCCTGCCACAGNCCCCCCCCCCCTGCCACAGCAGGACCAGACAGCAGAGGTCACACAGGCACACATCCAGACAGCTCTTGAAAGGCTCCAGAGAAGGAGACTCCACAGCCTCTCTGGGCAGCCTGTGCCAGTGCTCTGGGACCCCTACAGCAAAGAAGTTCCCCCTTGTGTGGAGCTGGAACCTCCTATGCTGCAGCTTCCATCCATTGCTCCTTGTCCTGCGCCAGGGAGCAAGAGAGCAGAGCCTGTCCCACCCTCCCCAATCCCCAGCCCTCAGATATTTATAAACATTGATCAAGTCCCCTCTCAGTCTTCTCTTCTCCAGACTAAGCAGTCCCAGGTCCCTCAGCCTCTCCTCCTCAGGCAGTGCTTCAGTCCCCTCATCATCCTCATAGCCCTTCACTGGACCTTCTCCAGCAGATCCCTGTCCCTCTTAAACAGGGGAGCCCAAAGCTGAACACCAATCACTCCCTCTGGGAAGAATTTCCTCCTAATATCAGCCTATACCTCCCCTGGCACAACTTGAGACTGTGTCCCCTCATCCTGTCCCCGGTTGCCTGGGAGAAGAGCTCAACCCCACCTGGCTACAACCTCCCTTTAGGTAGCTTGGGCAAGGCCAAAAAGACTCAAACCACAACTAAAACTGAGGCTTTTCTCTCGCTGGTTTGTTTTTACTTTGAGCCATTTGGTTCACAGATGTTTTTAACAGCTCTCAGCCCGCGAGGGATGGAGCCAACAGGGCACCCACACCACAGCCAAGGGGAAAACTTGCTGTTTGCAACTCATTTTGGGCACAGGGACGAAATGTTCTTCTTTTCTGCAGTGGAGAAAAAAAATGGAGGTTAAAAAAAAAACCAAACCACTCAACCTTTCTGATTTGCCCCAGCCAAGCAGTGCAAGGCAGTGCCAGCGTGGAGGAGGAGAACAAACATCTCCTGTACCTCCCAGATCTGCTAGATAAGGTTATTGCTTCCAGCTCTGACACATCCTCGCACACCACTCGGGTTCCTCTGTAACTTCTGCTGAAAGTAGCCACCTTAGCAGCTCGCTGTCTGCCCTGCACAGTGCTCCCTGCCTGCTGCTCACTTGCTGCTGGTGCCTGAGGGTTAATAAGGAAGCCAGGGAAGGGCTGAGTTGAGTAGCAGCTGAATTTTCTCCTGATAAGAGACTCTTCCTCTTGTGCCTCATTAAAACTGTCCTGATTGTTTTCTTGCTTCAAAAGATATCTTCTTGCTGCTCCACCAGCAAGACAGGGAGCTCTCTGCATCTGCATTGGGTTGGCCCAACCCCTGGTTGGCTCAAACCAGCACACATGGTAACTGACCTCTACAGCAGTACCGGAGGGCAAATAACATCAGAGATCATTGCCCTGGCTCAAGAACCCATGTTTAAAATGCTGGAGGTGTTTCATGCAGAGACATAGCATCACAGAATCAGTCAGTGTTGGAAGGGACCTCAAAGAGCATCCAGTTCCAACCCCCCTGCCATGCCCAGGGACACCCTACCCTAGAGCAGGCTGCCCACAGCCTCTGCCAGCCTGGCCAAAAACACCTCCAGGGAAGTGCCCCCCTGGGCAACCCATTCCAGGCTCTTACCACTCTCATGGTGAAGAACTTCCTCCTCACATCCAGTCTGAATCTCCCCACCTCCAGCTTTGCTCCGTCTGAACCTACAAGGAGTCCCAGTGCCGTAACTGCATCTTAATTTGATCTGAACACACAACTGTGGTGAAGACAGGCACAGGCTCAGCAGCTCTTCAGCAGGGAGCTACTTCTCTGTTAGTGCAAGAAATTCACTGATGGTCCTTATTTTACATCCTACTGGTTAAAAAACAAACAAAAAACCTAAACAAACCCAACCTCCACATCAAAAAAAACTCTATCACTGAGGACTTCCAGCAAAGCAAGAAAACAGGAAGCAAAGCTGACAAGCAGCTAAGGACCAAATAGTTCAAGCTGTTCTGATGGCAGGAAAGTTGGAGGGCAATCAATCTGCCTGTGGATTGCCCAGATCCAGCAAGCACATCAATCCTGCCACAGCTAGGAATGGAGTAGTTCTCACAGCTTCACAGAACCATAAAGGCTGGGAAAGATCTCTTAAGACCATCAACTCAACACCGCCACGTCCCACTGAACTTCTTGAGATCCTTCCCAGCTCCCCTGTTCATTCTGATTGTTCATTTTCATTCGTGCTGCGTTTATGCTGTTTAACAAATCCTCGTGGTGCAGAACTCTGTTCCAAAGTTCATTCCTTTTATGACCAAATACTATGTCCAGAAAGAGAGTTTCCCCAGAAGAACGGTTGCCAAGCAGCTCATTCTCACCCCCCTCCCCCCAACCCCCAATCCTGGCCAGCAGCCAAGCCAAGGTTAAGATGATCCTGGTGAGTGGCAGAGATTAACAGAGTCAGGAAGGGAAAAACAAATGCAAACACACCAAAAAAAAATGTTGGGTGGAAATAAGGAAGAGCTGAGCATGGATGTGATGCCACAAAGGCTGTCTGGAAAGAGAAAGGAAGAGCTGAGCACAGATGTGGTGCCACAAAGGCTGTCCCTCCATCATCTCCATCAGCTCATTCCATCATCTCCATCATTTCCCTCCATTTCCATCAGTTCCCTCCATCACCTCCATCAGTTTTCTCCATCTCCATCAGTTCTCTCCAACACCATCAGTTCCCTCCAACACCATCAGTTCCCTCCAACACCATCAGTTCTCTCCATCATCTCCATCAGATCCCTCCACCACCTCCATCAGTTCCCTCCATCTCCATTAGTTCACTCCAACACCCCCAGTTCTCTCCATCATCTCCATCCATTCCCTCCACCACCTCCATCAGTTCCCTCCATCTCCATTAGTTCCCTCCAACACTCCCAGTTCTCTCCATCATCTCCATCAGTTCCCTCCATCTCCCTCTCCATGCCCTTCCTTACCTGCAAACACACAAACCCAAAGTCTCTCCCCCATCCCACAGCTGATCCCAATGCCACCCAGGGGCTTTCTCCAATCCACAATCTCACCTCTAATGAAATGTCCCCAGGACAAACTAAAAGCATCCATCCTTAGCTGCTTTCACAGTTGCCACTAAAACCCAGCCAGCATTTTACAGCCTGCCTGCCCGTGGTGTTCCCTGGCACAGGATGCATAAATGGCAACAGCAAACAGTAGCCAAGGTTGTGTATTTTCCTCTACATAATTTAAAGCTCTCCTCTTGCAGACCAAAAGGAGGCAAAGGGACAGAAAGTGCAAACTCCATTTAATTCCTGAGGTAATTTATTGTCTGCTGAGAAATTTATGCTTTGTGATTTGTTTCATTTATTACATTGAGAGTATCATAGCATGGATTGGGTTGGAAGGGACATGGAAAATGATATCCGGAGGGGGCCTGCAAGAAAAAAAAGCTGGGGAGGGACCTTTTTAGGCTATCAGGTAGTGACAGGACTAGGGGGAATGGAGCAAAGCTGGAGGTGGGGAGATTCATACTGGATGTGAGGAGGAAGTGATGGTGATGGAGGGAACTGATGGAGATGATGGAGGGAACTGATGGAGATGGAGGGAACTGATGGAGATGGAGGGAACTGATGGAGATGGAGGGAACTGATGGAGGTGATGGACAGAACTGATGGTGATGGAGCTGATGGAGGAGCATGAGAGTGGTGAGAGCCTGGAAAGGGTTGCCCAGGGAGGTGGCTGGGGCCACATCCCTGGAGGTGTTTAAGGCCAGGCTGGATGAGGCTGTGGCCAGCCTATCCCTGCCCATGGCAGGGGGGTTGGAACTAAATGATCCTTGTGGTCCCTTCCAACCCTGACTGATTCTATGATTCTAAAATCATCTAGTGCCAAATCCCCTACCATGGGCAGGGAACACCTCCCACCAGCCCAGGTTGCTCAAAGCTCCGTCCAACCTGACCTTGAACACTTCCAGGGTGGAGGAATCCATGACTCTAGCCCTGCTGGTCCCAATGCTGCTGACACAGGACAGGTACTGGGTACAGGAGCATAATCACCTCTCTAGCCCTGCTGGTCACACTGCTGCTGACACAGGACAGGAGCATCTGGTCTCTCCCCAGCTTTTCTGCTTGGTTTCCACTGCACTGTCTGCTAACAACAGCAAATTTAAAAAATT
>VWZI01017383.1:326756-367144 GCA_013396835.1 Psilopogon haemacephalus | reverse complement strand
CTGCCGCCGCCGAGCTGTCGCCGCTACGGCCGCCGCTCCGCCGCCCCGTTCCCGAGCAGCCTCGGCGCTGCGGCGCCTCTTCGCCCACCCGCTCTACCGAGCCGCCGGCCCGCGGGGCCCCGCCGAGCCGCTGCTGGGCGCCCGCGAAGCCCTCAGATACTACCCGCGGAAGGGGGCTCCCCGGAGAAGGGGCGGNNNNTCGCTGGAACAGGTGCGTCCCGCCGGCGCGGCACCCCCTGCCCGGGCACCCCCTCCGCGGGCATCTCCCGGACACCCTCTGCATGAACATCTCCTGGGCACCCCCTGCATGGGCATCTCCTGGGCACCCCCTGCATGAACATCTCCTGGGCACCCTCTGCATGGGCATCTCCTGGGCACCCCCTGCCCGGGCACCCCCTCCACGGGCATCTCCCGGACACCCCCTGCATGAACATCTCCTGGGCACCCCCTGCATGGACATCCCAAGCGCAGGTATCCCCTGGGCATGTCCTCCTCTATGGGCACCCCTCGCCTAGGCAGCTCCCGGACGATCCCCGCATGAACGTCTCCTGGACTCCTCCTTCCTGGGCGACCCCTCCATGAACATCTCCCTGGCACCACCTGCATGGGTATCTCCTGGGGCACTCCCTTCCCGAGCAGCCCTGCACAGGCATTTTCTGGTTAACTCCTGCCTGAGACTCCCAAGTGCAGATCCCCCTCAGACATCCCTTTCTCTGGCCCCCCTCCCTGGGCATCTCCTGGGCACCCTTTTCCTGACCACTCCTTGCATGGGCAGCCCCTGGGCACCCTCCTTCCAGCCATCCCTTCAGGGCACCCCCTGCACAGGCACCCCAGAAGCACCCTGTTCTGAGCAGCTTTCCCTTTCTATCCCTTTTAAGCACCCCCTGTCTGGGAGTGCACCCACTAGGTACCCTCTGGCCTCTCCAGCCCAGTTTGTCCCCTTTTCCTGGCTCTCTGCCAGCACTAACCCATGTGGTCCCTACCTCAGAAGTGAATGGTGACCTTCAGCACCATCTCTGAGCATCTTACACGACCCAGCTGCTGGGGCTTCACACGCCAGGGCCTCTGAACTCGCAGTCCAACTGCCCTTCCCTGAGGGTTTCAACCACGCTGGAAACAGCCCTGGCATCCTTGCTCATCCTTGCATCCCACCAGCTCCTTCCCTCATGCACCAGCTCAGATCCACTGGGATGTGATGGGGTGCTGAAGCAGGCCACCCTGGTGCCTCTACACAGAATGCTGAGCTCACAGCATTGCCTCACTGCCCCCTTCATGGGACAGGGATGGTGCCCACCTGGGAGGGGACTGCTCCTCCCACCTCCCACACGCCAATTGCTAAGCCACACAGGCAGGATTTCCAAGCTCCCAGTTTCTCCAAGCTTCCAATTTCTTCACTTCCATGCATATTCCTCTGATTTCTGTGGGGCTCACCCGGACCTGGCTTCAGGCACGATTTGCAGGAGGAGATGATGGGAAGTGACAATGGAAAGAACCAAAGAATTACCTCTGTGGTCTGAGCAGCACCAGGAGCTGCCCCATGTGCTCGGCTGTGCAGTTCGTTCCTTGCTTGAGTCACTCTGGAGCAGGTCAGATCCTTCTTCACATCACTTGAAGTCTGTGGCTGGTGGATTTGAGTATTCTCAGGGCATGGCCATGCTGTGCCACCGACCATCCTCAGATAAATCTTCTCAGAGCTGAGCAGTGCCTTCTGGAGACATGAGGATTTGGGCAGCAAGATGGATGCTTCCCAAGCACAAGCCTGGTGGGGATGAGAGATTTGAACCAGAGTAGCTCATGGCACATACTGAATGGCTCCTTAAGCAGCACCAGAAGCCCTGAGCACCCAGTGCCAAGCATTTGCAGCAGCTCTGGCATTCCATCTCTGCCAGCCTCACCTGTGGGACAGCTCTGGCTCTCGGCTAGCGACTCTGCCTTCCTCAGCTGTACGTGCTGCTCTGTTCAGATGTGCTGCTGCTGATGAAGCCATGGCTGCACCTCGCCTTTTCTCCTGAGCTTTGGTTAGGATGTGGCCAGGAGGAAAGCTGTGATGCTGTTTGCCCTTGATTGACTTGGCTTTGCACCTCCAGGAAGGAGAAGGGAGGCAGAGTATTGATTGTTCCTCAGCCACTCTGAAATAAAATATATGATGCTCACAAGCGGGTGAAGCCTCCAGCCAGCAGGGACAGGCCGAGGTGACACACAACCTCCCCTGCAAACTGAATGTATAATAAGATGGCCCTTGCCAGGCCTGATGCATTTCATAAGGCTGTTCCTTTGCTGTTGGCACGGGGGAATTTCTGCCTCACCAGAGGCGCTGCAGAACTCTCACACGGTCAGTGAAAGAGCTGTCCCTAATACTGAGAACTTACAGCATCGACCTGTGGCACCCAGGAACCCGTGGCTGAGACCTATGGCACCCAGGAACCCGTGGCTGAGACCTATGGCACCCAGGAACCCGTGGCTGAGACCTATGGCACCCAGGAACCCGTGGCTGAGACCTACGGCACCCAGGAACCCGTGGCTCAGACTTACGGCACCCAGGAACCCGTGGCTGAGACCTATGGCACCCAGGAACCCATGGCTGAGACCTATGGAACCCAGGAACCCGTGGCATCAACCTGTAGCACCCAGAAATCCGTGGCTGAGACCTATGGCACCCAAGAACCCATGGCTGAGACCTATGGCACCCAGGAACCCGTGGCTCAGACCTATGGCACCCAGGAACCCATGGCTCAGACCTGTGTTACCCAGGAACTTGTGGCTTCCTCTCCTAATCCATAAGTTTAGTGCAGCTGCTGCCTCATGGCCAGGAGCTCACAGCGTGTCCTACCTTGGTGGCACTGGCTGTGTGCTGCCTGCTGCCCATCTCCATGCTTTGCCTCAGCATTCCAGCCAGGACCAGGATTTGATGACAGGTTGCAGAAGCAGCTGAAGCCACGGACAGGGACACAGGAAGGACACTGCAACAAAACCCATCCACACCTCTTCAAAACCAGAGAACCACCCTTACAGACTCCAGAGATTATTTTATCCTTCAAGGAACAGATTCAAAACCCCAAACCCTTTAACCAGCTTGGTGCCAGGGGAGGTGTGATGAGCGGACACTGGTGGCCCATGCTCAGCATCACCCCACGCAGCCCAGCAGCAAACTGGCAGAGCAGGGAGCCAGGGCAAGCCCAGGGCTATTTATAGGCCAGCAGCAATGCACCCAGGTTTTTCGATCATCCTGGCTTTTGCAGACAGCTGCTCTGACAGTGAAGTATTTCAGGAAGCCTGAAGGAATTGGGGAAGCAGAAGGAGCTGGCTTTGGGGTTTACAGGGTGGCAAAGGGCTTGCTGGCCCTGCAGCAGCTTGTCCAGGGCAGGGACCATGCAGGCACTGGGCTGGGTGCTGCCTCCCCTTGCACAACCACTGCCCTTTATTTCCCTGCTCACTGCTACCCAGTGGGGAGCAAGCTGGGGGTGGGGTATGTGAAGCAGAAGAGCAAATACAGTCAAATATTTGGGAAGCTTCCCAGGGTAACACTCCTGAGTCATCCTTCTAAATGACACTGGGGTCTTCACTGACTCTGGCTGGGGCATGGAGGTAAAGCTTGTGCCTCAAAGACTCACCCACACAAAACTTGGTGCGTGGCAGCATGCTGGAAGGTCAAGAAATGTCCATCAGAGCTGATGGCATCCAGGGGCCACATCCCTGTGTGTAGTAGCCAGCCAAACCTGCCAGAGAGGCTTAGCATGCTCCCATGTCCTCCTCCTCCCAGCCTGGGAGTAGAGCTTCTGCCTTCTTTTGCAGATGGGCTGAGCAAAGAGACATCCCCCAAAAGCCCTGCCCCTGCAGAATGGCAGCACGGGGCCAGGTGAGACCCCACCAGCTGCACACCTTTGGCCACTGGGCTGTAAATCACTCCAGCTGCCTCCTAAACCAGATCCACGGAGAATTGCTCTGAGAGCCTTACTGCTGCCCACATGCCTGTGGACTTTGTGCTGCGGCTGACCGGAGCCAACTGGAAGGCAAACAGACTGGGAGAGGGAACAAGGCTGCTCTGACCTGCAGATCCACCACGTCTCTCCCAGATTCCTCCCCAGGATGCTACTGAAGCTTGTCCCTCACCACCAGGGAGGCTCATCCCTCGTTGATGGTTAGGCTGGACTAACCACACCGCTTAAGCCTGCTCGGATGGAGAGGGATGGTGGAAAAGAAAAAAAAAAAAAAAAACAACCAACGACCGAAAACTCAACATTTCCCTGCTGGTGTACAGCAAAAAATAAACCCCAGCAACACCCACGAGGCAGAGCTCTTTCCATTTGCCAGCACCAACCCAACCTCAGTGCAGAGTCAGCACCCACTTGCTGCAGCCACCACCACAGCGGATTCCAGCAGAGCCCACGGCACATTCCTCTCCCCTGCTGAGCCTGAAAACCACGGGCTTCAAACCAAGCCTCCCTCTCCTCCTCCCTGCTCTTACATCTGCTTGCATTGGGCAAAAACCCGGAAAAGTGAGGGGAAAAAATAAGGGCAAAGCCTCTTTCCTTCCAGCTTTTGTGTTCCCCAGAGCCGTGTTGTGCTGCGGGCCTGGCTTGGCTCTAAGCAAGGCTCTGTGGCACCTCCTTCTCCCCAGCTGCTCCACCCCAGCAGTGGTTAATGCCCCACCAGCTTCAGCCCCCAGCTCCTGTTTTCTTTCAGGGATGTATCTTGGCCCTTCCAGTGCCAACTGAACTTGGTTTTCCCTTCATCAGGACCGGCTGCTCCATGCACAGCTCTGCTGCCGTTAACGAGGAACCAACCCTGTGTCCTCCACGGGGTGGAATAAGTCACCTTCTGCTGGCAGCTTAGCAAAGTGTGGCTCCAGCCCTGGGGGTTGAGGAAAATGCTGCTCAAGTGGGGAGAAGTTTGGGGGTTAGTATTGAACTTGGGAGGACTCCTGCAGCTCCACTTGCCAAGAAAGGGCTGGGTGCAGCCTTCATTTCCAAAGGTGATGGGGCAGGACACTGCCAAACAGCCTTGCCACACCCTTTGTCACACCAGGCTGAGGGCCATGGAGCTGCTCATGGAGGCAATATGTGACTTTGGGTGATTATTATTTTCCCCCTGCCTGGCACCTCCAGCTTCTCTGGCAGAGATGTGATGACCACAAGGACAGTTGTCTATGGAGGCTTGCCCAAACAAGGCCCTGTTGCTATCCTGGGCTCTCCAAACACCTCGCTGAGAAGTCAAGACACAAGTTCCCTGCTGGCACATCACATCCCCTCCCAAGTCCAGCCTGGATCTTGCAGTCCCTTCAAGAAGAGCCATGTCACACACTGCATCCGTCACACAGAGCAGCTCCTGTGTTGCTGGAGTTTAGTTCTAGCCCTGCCCTGTCACCCCTCCTGGTCCCGATGGGGCAAGGAGGAGACATCAGAGTCCCTTCTCTTCCTGCTTGCAGAGGCAAGAAGGTGGCACAATTTGTGAGACCTTTGACCATCTCACTCACCCTGCCTCAGTTTCCCCCTCGGGTAGCCCCCAGACTCCTTATCCATCCCATGCCCCCTAGCTCTGCTCCCCACCACCCTGACAGCTTCTGGGCTCAGAGCAGGGAAGGTTTCCAGCCCAGGGCTCGTCCTCCTGACCCCATCACCCCTCTCTTGCAGGCGACACAAGCTTTACAGGGAGGAGCTCAACCTGACGTCCCCAGCGGCGCCCCTGCTGCTGCGGCCAGAGGCCAGCTGGCTGCAGTTCCACCTGGGCATCACCCGGGATGGGCTCTACCCACGCTCCAGCCCCACTGTCACCAGGCTCCTTCGGGACATGCAGGACTTCACCACTATCAGCGCTGGTAAGCCCCCTTCTTGCTGCGGGGATGGAGATGGGACTTGCTGGGAGCTGCGTGGGGCTGGAGAGCTCCAATCCCTCCCAGGTCACTTCGGCAAACCAGGCTGTGCTGTCCCTCACTGGAGGGAGCCCTGAGCCCTGTGCCAGCTTCCCAGCAGGTTTCGTGCTGTGCAGTTGCCATGCTCTTACCTTGAGATGGGAGGAAGGACTTGGCTGTGGTCCTTAATGCAGCACTTTTTGGTGCCAGCCAGGCTGGGGACCTGTTGCACAGCAGTTTAATCCCAACTGTCTGCTTCAGCCCCCCCCAGAAGGGGACTGCAGCCCTCACTGTGCAACTGGCACTGATGCAGGCAGTGCCCCACTGCATGCCCAGTCCTGGGAGTGGGAGGGGGTCAGCAGCAAGAGTCTGAGCCTGGTGGGGGTCTCACCACTCCTCCTGCCCTTGCAGACTACAGCCAGGATGAGAAAGCACTGCTGGGAGCCTGCGACTGCAGCCAGAGTGAGTGTGACCTTCGGGTCCCTGCTGTCCCCTCACACACCATCCTTCAGCTGACCACAGTCCCCAGCTGCTCTATCCTCACCTCAGCAAGGGGAACAAAAAGCCAGGCACTGTCAGGCTCTTCTCCCTTCCATTAAACCCTATCACCCCAACAGAGGCTGGGATCTGGGTGCCAGGACACCAGTGTGCCACTGGCTTCTACTGGGGGGAGGAAAAGTCCCCAAGAGGATGTAAGAAATGGGTGCTGGGAGAAGTGCTGGAGGGAAAATCTCTTCTATGGCACAGGAGAGAGGGAAAGAGTCAGAAGGGAGAAGAGCAGCTGGAATCAGCTGTGGGATGCTCTCAGGAGGGTGTAGCTGCTGCATCACCACATGCCAGGGCACCTAACGTCCTGTTTCCTTCTGCTTCTCCAGTTGTGAAGCCCAGTGGTGTGCACCTGAAGCTGGTCCTCAGGTTCCAGGATTTTGGAAAAGCCATGTTCAAGCCCATGAGGTAAGGCACCCTGGTAAGAGCACCACAACACCCACAACTCAAGGAGTCTGCAGCAGGGGTTGCCAGGACAGGCACACAGAATTCCAGAGTGGCTTGAGCTGGAATGGACCTTAAAGACCATCCAGTTCCAACCCCCTGCCGAGAGCAGGGACACTTCCCACTAGCCCAGGTTACTCACCCAGCCTGCTCTTAAACACTTCCAGGGATGAGGCATCCACAACTTCTCTGGGCAACCCTGTTCCAGTGCCTCCCCACCCTCCCTGATCCTTCACAGCATCAGCTCATGGCAGGCACAGCTCCCCTTCCCTGCACCCACCTACCCCCCAGAGCTGAAAAGCTTTCATTATTATTGGCTGCACCCCTGTCCTTGTGTCACCACCTGCCAGCTGTGCCCAGTTAGGTGAACCCCTCCCTGCTCTCTCCCAGGCAGAGACGTGAGGAAGAGACTCCTGAGGACTTCTTCTACTTCGTTGACTTCCAGCGGCACAACGCAGAGATCGCTGCCTTCCACCTGGACAGGTAGGGACCTGCCACAGTGTCTGGGCCTCTGCTCACACAGACCTTTGGCATGAGAAGAGCCCTGCAGAGCTGCTCAGCTTTAGAGAAGTGATTGCCTTGCAGAACCCTTTGCTGCTGCTGGGTTATTTGGGGATGGTGGGGGCAGCTCTGGCTCTCGGCTGATATCCAGGAGTCAGCTTTGCCTTGGCCCCTTCACAAGAATCAGAGGATTGTTTGGCTTGGAAAAGCCCTCAAAGATCACTGAGACCAACCATGGACCTAACACCATCATGGCCATCAAGCTGTGTCCCAAAGTGCCATGTCTACACTTTTTTGTACACCTCCAGAGATGGTGACTCCACCACCTCCCTGGGCAGCCTGTTTCAATCCCTGACCACTTGGAAGCACAGAAATTGTTGCTAATCTCCAACCTAACCCTCCCCTGGCACAATTTCAGGCCATTTCCTCTCATTTTATCACCTGATACTAGAGAGAATAGCCTGACCCTCACTTCACTCCAACCTCCTCTCAGGTAGCTGTAGAGAGCAATGAGGTCCCCCCCTCAGCCTCCTCTTCTCCAGACTAAACAACCCTAATCCCCTAAGCTGCTCCTCATAAGACCTGGTCTCTAGAGCCTTGACCAGAACAGGCTGGTAGACAGAGCCCAGGCTGCAGATGGATCAGGAACTCACCTGACCATCAACAGCCACATACACGTTGTCCTTTCCATGCATCAAAGTGGAAAGATGAGCTCTGGGCACAGCCTGGATCCTCTCCTGGTGAAGGAGTCACACTCTCAATCAGCAATCAAGCAGTGTTTGCATTGAGATCTACTGCAGCAATGCACTTTCAAACCCTCAGCTAATGAGCAATTAACCCAGCACCTCTTCCCAGCAGGCTTTGTATTTAATAAAATCAAAAACGCCCTTATGAGAAGAGGAGGGCAGCAGCCTCTTTCCCCTCCACGGGATGAGCACTGAATAGCATAGAATTAGAGACTCTGAGAGGCATTTCAGGTTGGAAAAGACCTTTAAGATCATCAAGGGAGAGTGATCTTTGATGGTGATGGTGGGTGGGGGTCTCTAGTTCCCATGCCCAGCTCACAGGCTAAGCAGGACTGGCCTGTAAGCCCTGGAGCTCAGTTTCTGAGGGAAGGAATGAAGGAGGACGAATTCCTTTTCCAGCCCTGCCCTTTCACCTTGCCTCCCCTCCCACCAGCTTGCCTCTCTGCAGCCCAGCTCCACCACCAGGAAAAAAAAAAAAAAAAAAAAAAAAGAAAGAGGCTTGAACTGCTTTTCTAAAGTGCTTTGTGGTTTTTCTAGGGCTGAAAGATGCGAGATGAAAGCAAATATTCTTTCTTCCCCCCGCCACCCTTGAAAGGTTGCTCAATCAGTAACAGGCTAAATCCTGTTGTGTGCCAGCTGCTCAGAAGCAGAGGGCATTGCCCACGGAGCACAGCACAGCTTCACCCCACGGTACTGACTCAGCAGCCAGCAGCAGCTTTCCACTCCTGACATGAATATGCTTTGTGCCCCAGGCCCTGAGGTTCTGGAGCACAATTTGAGATGAATCAGCCAAGCGTGAGTGGGGGCCACAGCTCCTCACCTCCCGCTGCCTCAGCCGCCTCGCACCAGGTCCAGCCCAGCTTTGCTCTGTGGCAAACTCTGCAGCACAGAAGGCCCCAAAGGGCTCTTGTGGCTCCTGAAGGACTCAGCTTGCGTGCGAAGGGATGGGGGAAAGCAGTTACAGAGAAAGAGACAAGTCCTGGAGAACACCCAGATGGGTCCAGGCGGCAGCTGTTAACGCAGCAAGAGTCTGAGCTCGGCCCCGTCTTGATCCCGAGGGTGAAGAGATCCTGGGGAGCTGCCAGAAAGAAGATGGGGGCAGGGGGAAAAAAGTCTGTGTGAGTTCAACCATCAGAGAATCAGAGAGTCAGTTAGGGTTGGAGGGGAGCACAAGAATCATAGAATCGGTCAGGGCTGGAAGGGACCACAAGGATCATCCAGTTCCAACCCCCCTGCCATGGGCAGGGACACCTCAAACTACATCAGGCTGTCTACAGCCTCATCCAGCCTGGCCTTAGCTCTAGGGCCTCCCTGGGCAACCCCTTCCAGGCTCTCAGCACCCTCATGCTGCAGAACTTCTTCCTAACATCCTGTCTGAATCTACCCATTTCCAGCTTTGTTCTGTTCCCCCCAGTCCTATCCCTACCTGACATCCTAACAAGTCCCTCTCCAGCTTTCTTGTAGCCCCCTTGAAATACTGAAAGACCACAATAAGGTCACCTGGGAGCCTTCTCCTCTCCAGACTGAGCAGTCCCAACTCCCTCAGTCTCTCCTCGTAGCAGAGCAGCTCCAGCCCTCTGATCATCCTCCTGGCTCTTCTCTGCACACCTACCAGCACCTCCACATCCCTCTTGTACCAGGGGCTCCACAGCTGGATTCAGTACTCCAGGTGTGGTCTCACCAGTGCAGAGTAGAGGGGGAGGATCACTTCTCTCACCCTGCTGGCCACACATCGAGAGGCCTCTGGTGTACCAAGGGAGGGGACAAGGACAGCATCTGCTGTCCCACATTGCCATCCTGTGCAGTAATGTCCCTTGGCATTGCAGGCTCTGACTGCTGTCCCTTTTGTGCAGGATCCTGGATTTCAGGAGGGTGCCACCCACAGTTGGGAGGTTAATCAATGTCACCAAGGAGATCCTGGAGGTCACCAAGAATGAGATCCTGCAGAGTGTCTTCTTTGTCTCACCAGGTAGGTGAGCATTTGGTTGTGCAGCCTGCCCTAGGTGATGCTACTCTGGCAGTAGGGTTGGACTCGATCTCTGGAGGTCCCTTCCAACTCCCAACGTTGTGTGATTCTGTGTTGGTCCATGTGGGTGGAAGAGCAGGGCAAAAGGGACCAGCAGGACTTGTGCTGTTGAGTAGAGACTAAACTCTTGGGTGAAACATGCACAAAGATGTGGTTATAGCAGAGGTGTCCCTCAGCCTCCAGCTGGAATCTTCTGACAGATCTATTTCAGTATTCAAGGGGCCTGCAATAAAGGTGGGGACAATATTTTAGCAGGGCCTGTTCTGACAGAATCACAGAATTAACCAGGTTGGAAAAGACCTCTAGGATCATGGAGTCCAACCTATCATCTCATTAATGAAACCCTGGCACTAAGTGCCTCATCCAGCCTCTTTTTAAAACACCTCCAGGGATGGGGACTCCACCTCCTCCCCGGGCAGCCCACTCCAATGCCAATCACTCTTGCTGGGAAGAACTTCCTCACACCCAGCCTAAAACTGCCCTGGCCCAGCTTGAGGCTGTGTCCTCTTGTTCTGTCCCTGGGTGCCTGGGAAAAGAGACCAATCCCACATACAACCTCTTTTCCGGTTGTTGTAGAGATCAATAAGGTCTCCTCTTCTCCAGGCTGTGATTTGAAACGAGAAGAGGGAGATTTAGGCAGAAGGAAGAAATAGTTTGCAATGAGAATGGTGAGACACTAGCACAGGTTGCCCAAGGGAACATTCCAGGTCAGGCTGGGGCTCTGAGCAACCTGCTCTAGTTGAAGATGTCCCTGCTCACTGCAGGGGGGTGGGGGTTGGACTGATGAACTTTAAAGGTCCCTTCCAACCCACAACTGTCTATTTGCCTGCTCTTTATTTCCTAACCTTTCCCCTAGCCCAGGGCCAGGCCTGTCCATCAAGCAAAGTCCAAGTGCTGTCCATGCCCTCCCAGTTTCACATCCGTACCACAAGACACGCAGTCACCACTAGATGAAAGGGATGAGGTCAGCCCCTGTGGCTCATTGCCCCTTTCTCTTCTCCTGCCAGCCAGCAACGTCTGCTTCTTTGCCAAGTGCCCCTACATGTGCAAGACGGAGTACGCAGTGTGCGGCAACCCTCACCTGCTGGAAGGGTCCCTCTCTGCCTTCCTGCCCTCCCTCAACCTGGCCCCACGACTCTCCATCCCAAACCCCTGGATCCGGTCCTACTCGTTTGATGGAAAAGAGGAGTAAGTGGGTAAATGCTGCTGCTGCTGCTGCCCAGATCTGCAGTGCAGGGAGCACGGCAGGGTAAGGACAGGCAGAGAGATGGATGCGAGTTGGATGTCCGAGGCAGAAGGTCGAGGTTCAGAGACTGCCCTGGCGCTGCCTGGGCTTTACTTCCAGCCTCCTGCACGCACAAAGAGGGAGATGCAAGCCCTCTTCTGCTCCATCTCCACACTGGAGACTGGCCTTGGGGTGCTGTTGGGATGTGGCAGCAGCTACCGTTGAGTGAGACTCCTCCTCCTCCTGCAGGTGGGAAGTGAATCCGCTCTACTGCAACACGGTGAGGGAGATCTACCCCTACAGCAACGGCAACCGGCTGCTTAACCTCATCGACATGGCCATCTTTGACTTCCTGACAGGTAGGAGGGAGGGGGAAGGCACCCTGCTGCCTTCTAGGGGAGCCTTCAGCACCACTCTCTCTGCCCTCCCATGCCATGATGTCACAAGATCACAGGATGTCAGGGGATGGAAGGGACACAAAGATCATCGAGCCCAACCCCCCTGCCCCAGCAGTACCAGACAATCTAGCACAGGTCACACAGGAACACATCCACACAGGCCTTGAGAGGCCCCAGAGAAGGAGACTCCACAACCTCTCTGGGGAACCTGTGCCAATGCCATGGGAACCTTACAGGAAAGAAGTTCCCCCTTGTGTTGAGCTGGAACCTCCTGTGCTGCAGCTTCCATCCATTGCTCCTTGTCCCAGGGAGCAACTGAGCAGAGCCTGTCCCCCCCTTCCTGACCCCCAACCCTCAGATATTTATAAACATTTATTAAATCCCCTCTCAGTCTTCTCCAGACTAAGCAGCCCCAGGTCCCTCAGCCTCTCCTCTTCAGGCAGTGTTCCAGTCCCCTCATCATCCTTGTAGACCTTCCATTGGACCTTCTCCAGCAGATCCTTGTCCCTCCTAAACTGGGGAGCCCAAAACTGAACACAGTACTCAAGATGAGGTCTCACCAGGACAGAGTAAAGGAGGAGAACCTCCCTCTCAAAGACTCTTCTGCTCCAGAGACTGCTGCCTCCCCATAACCCCTCCTGATGATTAGGCAAGGGGGACCCTCCAGACCCACAGAATCACAGAAACATCCAGGTTGGCAAAGCCCCTCAGAATCACCAAGTCCAACCTAGAACCCTACTCTACAAGATCCACCTTAAACCATAGCCCTAAGCACCACATCCAAACCACCCTTCAACACATCCAGGGTGGGTAACTCCACCACCTCCCTGGGCAGCTCACTCCAGTCCTTGACCGCTCTCTCCCTGAAAAACTTTTTCCTAATGTCCAATCTAAACCTCCCCAATCTCGTCTTGAGGCCATTCCCCCTTGTTCTGTCTCCAAGTAGCTGTGAGCAGAGCCCAGCAGCAGCCTCTCCACAATGTCCCTTCAGGTAGTTGCAGACAGCAATGAGGTCTCCCCTCAGCCTCCTCTTCCTCAAACTAACCATCCCCAGCTCCCTGACTCACTCAATTCACTCCCTGGGGGTTTTAGCAAGATGAAAGCAGCAGCTCTGAGCATCGTAGACCCCTCCCAGCAAGGCAACAACTAACTCATGCAGATCTGAAAGAAAATGTAGGAGAAGTTAGAGCACTCTTTGGTCATGCACAAGGGCAACTTTGTTCCTGTGCCTGCCCTTGCCCAGGGAACATGGACCGGCACCACTATGAGATGTTCACCAAGTTCGGGGACGATGGCTTCCTCCTACACCTGGACAACGCCAGAGGGTGAGGCTGTGGGAGGACATCAGGGAGGGGGAGGATGCTGGGCAGGCACTGAAGCTCTGTGCTCTCTGCTTCAACCCCCCCAGGTTTGGGCGACATTCCCACGATGAAACCTCCATCCTGGCCCCGCTCTCCCAGTGCTGCATGTAAGTGCCAGCTCCAGCTTCCTTCCCAGACATGTTGGAAGCAAAAAGGTTAACCTGAGTAAGACAACTACCCAGGCCTGGCCCGAGCAGCTGGGTGGACTCAGTGGGCTGCCCTCCCAGGCACATTGTTCTTCACAATGAGGGTGGTGGAACACTGGAACAGGTTGCCCTCAGAAGTGCTGGAGACATTCAAGGTCGAACTTGATGGGCCCTGAGCAACCTGCTGTGGTTGGAAATGTTCGTTCTGATTGCAGAGGGGGGTTGGGCAAGATGAGCTTTGGGTGTCCCTTCCAACCCGACGTGTTCAGTGTCTCTTGCTCCAACATGATGTCAGACCACATACACCTAAGCTCCAGCTGCTCTGGGTAAGAGGGACCACTCCAACCATGTGGATTCTGAAGAGCAGCTGCTCACTTCCCTGCTAAACCTTATTCCTCTCTTTCCCAACTGAGTTCCTCTCTCTGTTTGGCTTCCACCACTCTGGTATTTTTAGCTGCTTCTCACAGCTCCCACACCAGTTCCTGTCCCACACATTGAGCCTGCTCCTCTCCCCACCCAGCACTGCTCCAACCACAGCTGTGCAGTAAGAGTTGAGCTTCTTCCTGAGAGGGTCAAGACCCTCAAGAAGGCACAGACAGGCCTGAGAACAGCCCCCAGTTAACCTGGCAATAAGGACCTTTAGAATCATAGAATGGTTTAAGTTGGAAGGGACCTCAAAGCTCATTCAGTTTCAATCCCCTGCCATAGGCAGGGGCACCTCACACGAGAACAGGTTGCTCAAAGCCTCATCCAACCTGATCCTCAACATCTCCAGGGAGGTTGAGGAGCACAGAATGTGATCTTTACTCACATTCTGTTTCTGTGCTCCACACCCTCCCTGGGCAACCTGTGCCAGTGTCTCACTACCCTCACTGCCAAAGAACATCCTCCTAACATCCAGTTTCAACCTCCCCTCTGCCAGTTTAAACCCATTCCTCCTCGTCCTGTCATTACAAGTCCTTGTCAATAGTCCATCCCCAGCCCTGCTGGAGGCCCCTTTCAGATACTGAATGGCTACTATAAGGTCTCCTCCTTCTGCTTGTAGCTGCTGAAGTCCCTAGAAGGCTCTAGGTGACATCTTCAGCAAGGGAGTGCAAGCAGCAGGGTTGTAGGTACCCTGTGGGACAGGAGCGGGGCTGGGGGCTGGGTTCCAGCTCCCACTCCCTCTGGTGTTTGTTACGTAACTGTTGCAGCCCTCAATTAGCTGTTCCCCATGGGTCAGACCATTCTGTTCTCCATCTCCAAGCCCTGTCTGCTGAGAGCAGAGCAAACACAGCTGGTGTTTACCCACAGCGGCTCCTCCGTCACCTCCTGCCTTGGAGGAGAAGCGCAGGCAGAGTCAGAGCAGCTCACATCTGCTCTGGACAAGGCTTCCTCCGGCAGCAGCAGCAGCAGAACCTCACAGCCCTGCTCCAGCAGACATTTAGAGCCTCATTGCCAGGCTTAGCACTCCACAAATTGATTGCTTGTTATTTTTTTTAATGTAGGAAAAGGAGGCTGAGTGGAGTCTCTACAACTGCCTAAAGGCAGGCTGTTGTAGGGTGGGTGTTGGTCTCACCTCCCAAGTAAGCAGTGGTAGAACAAGAGCCAATGGCTTCGAGCTGCACCAGGGGAGGTTTGGGCTGGACATTAGGATCAGTTTGTTTCATGGAAAGGGTTCTCAGGCAGTGGAACAAGGCTGCCCCGGGGGATGGTTGAGTCACCCTCCCTGGAGGTGTTCAAAAGCCATGCTGCCTTCCAGTATCTGAAGGGAGCCTACTGGAGAGCTGGGGAAGGACTATTTACAAGGGCTATTTACAGGATGAGGAAGAATGGGCTTAAACTGGCAGAGAGGAGATTGAAACTGGATGTTAGGAGGAAGTTGTTTGCAGTGAGGGTGGTGAGACACTGGCACAGATTGCCCAGGGAGCTTGTGGAGCACCGAAGCACAGAATGTGATCTTCGATCACATTCTGTGCTTCGGTGCTCCACAACCTCCCTGAAGGTGTTGAGGACCAGGTTGGATGAGGCCTTGAGTGACCTATTCTAGTGGGATATGTCCCTGCCTATGGCACAGGGGGGTTGGAACCGGATAAGCTTTAAGGTCTCTCCCAACCTAAACCATTCCATGGATCTCAAAGTTCTTTTCCAACCTGGATGATTATGCTATGACCAATGCAAGGCTGGCAGTGGGCAGCCAGGACTACAGCCCCAATTTGAAGTCACTGCCCCGGTGGCAGCAGTGTGCAGAAGGCAGCTGGGCACAGCACCTTTGGTTCTCCACTCCTGGTGCAGTGCAAAAGGCATCTCAGACTGAAGCCCTGCACTTTGCCTGGCTCCTCCAGAGCCTGGTGCAGCTCAGTGACTGCTCTGCCAGGCACAGCAGCAGCCAGCAGCTCTGTCACTCCATAAGGGAACAGCCTGTGTCCTGCTGGAGCTGCAGGCAGCCACATGACTGCTCCCAGTCGATGCCCTGGGTAAACAACAGGCATAAAGGCAAACCCTGGGGCTGGTTAAAATGTTTCTGGCTGCACCTTTTTCCCCATCTGAAAATTCTGGCTCAGCTAAAGAAGAAAGGCTTTCTGAGCGTGGACTGCTTTGTCTCCAATATCTGAAGGGCAGTCATTAAAAGCACTGATTAATTTAGGAGTCAGAGATGCTGAAGTCAAAATGGTTTTGCTGAGGTTTAAACAAATGACTTCAGAATACCCTGGTTTGTTCCCAGAACTGTTCTAAGATTGCAGCTTTTCATCCCACTTTCTGTCAAGGGGAAAAGAATATTTACATCTCAGTAGCTCTTAGGGTGAAAAGTCACAGTTAAATCAGTTCCAGGAAATCTTCCCCTTTCCTCCTCAGTCTTGACTGGAGATTTTTTTTTGTTTTCCTCTTTATTTCACCTCCCCTTCTGCCCTCATCCCAGAAATGTCAGCCCTGGCCACATGGCACCACCTTGCAGTAATGTGGGGGACTGGGTCACCTGTGACTCAGAGGAGGAACACTGCCTGCCAAGAATTTCTGCCATGCTTTTCTCTCTGTAGTGCAGATAGACTGGGAATGAGGAGAGGTTTCTGCAGACACTTGCACTTCCTTCAGAAAGAGAAAGCTTTTGTTCAAAGTAGCTTCACCCACCTCTGCCCTCCCTCCTGGCTTGGCTGGTGCCTGCTGGGATGCTGTAAGGTGTTTATAGAATCACAGAACTGTTGAGCTTGGAGGAGACCTTTGAGATCATCAAGTTAGAATCACAGAACTGTTGAGGCTGGAAGGGGCCTTTGAGATCATTGAGTTAGAATCATCAAACTGTTCAGGCTGGAAGGGGTCTTTGAAATCAACAAGTTAGAATCATAGAGCTGTTGAGGCTGGAAGAGGCCTTTGAGATCCTCAAGTCCAGTGTTTCACCTGGAGCTCACAACCACACCACACCCACTACACCATGTCCCTCAGCACCACATCCACAGGTCTTTTAAATACCTCCAGGGATGGTGACTCCACCACCTCCCTGGGCAGCCTGTTCCAGTGCCTGACAACCCTTGCTGTGAAGGAATTTTTCCCTGATGTCCAACTTCAACCTCCCTGGACACAATTTGCAGCCATTTCACAGAATCACAGAATGTCAGGGGCTGGAAAGATCATCTAGTCCAACCCCTCCTGTCACTTGCTGCATGTGAGAAGAGTCCAACCCCCACCTCACTCCAGCCTCCTTTCAGGCAGTTGTAGAGGGCACTGAGGGCTCCCCTCAGCCTCCTCTTCCCCAGCCTGAACAAGCCCAGTTCCCTCAGCCCCTCCTGAGGTCAGAGTTCTGTGTTTCCCAGGATCAAGAGGAGCACCCTGCTGCGGCTCCAGCTGCTGGCCCAGCCTGAGTACCGACTCAGTGATGTGATGAGGGAGTCCCTCCTGCAGGACCGCCTGGCACCCGTCCTGACCGAACCCCACCTCTTGGCTTTGGACAGGAGGCTACAGCTTATCCTGAAAGCTGTGAGGAAATGCATAGACACCTATGGAGAAGCCAAGGTGGTGGCCAATGACACCACACAGCTCAAGGCTCCTGCATCTGACAGAGCAAAGCTGGCCACTTAGAAGTCCTTAACTCCGTGCCCAGAGGTAGGAAGAAGCCCTGCAAGGCAAGTGGGAAGTTTTAACAGTTGATGACTTCCATCTGCAAACACTCGTGGAGACTGAGATGGGAAGCTCCACTGAAGATCTTTGAGAAGCACACTGGGCTTACATGCTGAGTACTCAGCCAAAGCTTCCGTGCTTGGCCAGTGTGTTGGTAAGTTGTGGTGTGACTGCAGCAGAGCCAAACCCCCTGAGCACCAGCTCTGTGGTGGAAGAGCAGTGATCTCTTGTCCTGTTGCTGGGCATGCCCTTGGGAGGGTGGGGGGAACACGTGGCCATGGGTTTGCTCAGCCTGCCACGGGGTCTTGCTCTTTGCTGGTGAAGGACACAAACCAGACCCAAGGATGAGGCTTGAATAAAGAGATGCCAAGAGCACTTTCCTCATACTAAGTCTCTGTTCTGTAACCAAGACTACTTGAGAAAGGAGCAATCATCCTTCATAAAGATGGGACCTGCCCCTGAGAGAAGATAACCTGTGGATTCAGCATGGTGAGGCTGAAGAGCATCTGCACAGCCCTCATCACCAAGCCCGTGTGTTGCTTCTTGGTCTCTTTGACAGCGATCAGCTCACCCCAGTTTGATCTGTGCATGTCACATCAAAATCCCCAGAGAGCAGTGAAACCACTTCTACAATTACCTGCCTCATGGGTGGAGGAGCCAGTCAGGGTTACAGGCAGGTATTCTGTTGCCTTGGACACCAAGGGGAAAAAAAAAAACCACAACTCACCCAAAAATAAACAACCCCTTGAAGTGCTGAGAGGCACCTGCCTGTATTTACAACCCAAGAAGCCACTCACTTTGCTGAGGTGAGGGGAATCTATTTCAGGTCATCTTCTTACAGCTTCAAATGCCACATCAGAAGGGCCTGGAAAACAGAAAAATGGGATCCTGCCCCCATCTCTGTGCATTCTGAGGGGATGCAGTAGGAACTGGAGACCAAACAAAGCCTGGAGAGTTATCATAGATCTTTCCATTTGCAGTTTTCCCCTTGCCTCCCAACAGCAAGGCTTAAGAACTTGATTACTGAAGCTCTCTCTAATAGCTTTTTCCTTTAACCATTCCAGGCCAATTGCACTTGAGCCTTTTGGCAGCCTTAGGAAAGTAATCAAGCACTTGGTTGCTAATTTATCATCCTTAAGGGGAAAAGGGGGAAAAAAAAAAAAGCCCAAACAAACACCACAACCAAATTAGCAGAAGCTCTTTCTAAGCTAACCTTTGAGTTAAACAAACAAACATCTACAGCACTGCAGGCTTTTCAGAGGAGAATCTAAACCCCCCCAGCACGTAGTAGCTGCAGTTAACAGGTTCCCAGCAAGCTGCTGCACCTACTACCACTGCCTCCTCTTCTGCTGGGATGGAATTTTGGTCAACCTAAAGGGAACTCAGGGATGCTGGATCATCCATGGATGGAATAAAACTTGCTTGGCCACAGCTATCATTTTTCAGAGGGGGCTGTGCTGATACCTAGTACAGCTCCATGATAACTGAAGCTTGAGGAAGGCAGATCTAGACTGGAGATTAGGAAAAAACATCTTTCCAGTGAGGGAGGGGAGACACTGGCACAGGTTGCCCAGGAAGGTCATGGATGTCCCCCTCTCTAGAGGTGTTCAAGGCCAGGTTGGATGAGGCTTTGAGCAGCCTGGGCTAGTGGAAGGTGTCCCTGCCCATGGGGTTGGAACTAAATGACCTTTGAGGTCCCTTCCAACTCAACCCATCCTATGGATCCATGAATTGCACAAGTGCCTGCTGGCCACACTTTTAAGCTCACAGGAGAGACTGCAGGTATCATTTGAGTGTTTGGGGAAGACTGGAGCAAAGAGGCTCCATCAATACCTTGAAACCACAAAAGTTAGCACCCACACAGACTAAACCAAGCACAAAACCAAACAAAAAAAAAACCAAACCCACACCAAGCTCCTTTAATCTCTCCCACCTTAAGCTCCTTTAATCTCTCACAACTTGTGATTCAACCATGTCCAGCTTTCACAAAGGAAAGCTTCAGACAGCAGCAGTCAAACAGAGCTCTGGACAGTGGTGTGCTTGCAGACCTTTCTACTCTTGTCAGCAGAGATGGAAAGAGAAAAGGCTTTAACTCACCGTTGGCAGGCCTGGTGTGCCAGATGCTGTATTCCCAAAGCTGCATCTCCCTCTACTGGTTTGTTTGTTTTGATTTTTTTTGGTGCTCTCACCACACATCACAACCCCCAGATCCATTTGGTCAGCGTCATGGTGACTGTTGGCTACTTGAAACAGGAAGAACATGGCAAGAGAAGATAAGGTTACACTTCTAAGGTTGGAAGCAGATATTTTCAAGGGTTTTTTTTATATATATAAATATATACGATGGAGGTTTTCAGCCATTTTTTAAAGTTTTGGGTTTTTCTGGCTAAGAGATGGGAGAAAGGGAAGACCAGATGAAGGGAACAAGCCCAGAGATGTTTAAGGAGCTGGGGCACTAAAGGGGTGTAAGGTTACCTTTTTCTTCTTGTGGTATCTTCTGAGTGTGATCTGTTTCCTCGGAGCTGGATGTCAAACATGTCCAGTCTAAGCTGCTTCGAGCCACCACTTCTCAAAACTTTTCCTACATCACAGTGTGGAAAACCTCCTTTTCTCCCTGTATGTCCGCCAGAACTCATTTATAATTAACCATTATGTGTTCAAAGCTGTCATTAAGGGTATCTCAGATGGGAGCAGACAAGCTAGAGAAGCTTATGAGCTCCAGTAAGAGTGGCTGGGCTGGGCAATAACCACTTTGACAGGAGATCAAAGCAGTGGGAGCTGCTGAGACACTTTCAAGCAACACAGAGGCTCCTCCTTGTTGCATAAGTCCTGTGCACCTAATGCCAGGCAGAAGGCCCTGGGTCACAGGGCTGCCTTGTGGAGACCAAGCCCTCCAAGGAGGCTTTAAGGGAAAGGTTTAGTTGTGCTGAGAGGCCACATCTGGAATATTGTGTGCAATTCTGGGCCACTCAGTTCAAGAAGGGCCTCAGGGAACTGCTTGAAAGAGTCCATCACAGAGCTACAAAGATGATGGGAGTGGAACATCTCCCTGTGACGCCAGGCTGAGGGACCTGGGGCTACTGAGCTTGGAGCGGAGGAGCCTGAGGGGGGAACTTCATTCATGTTGATAAAAATGTGCAGGGCAGTGATGGGAGGACAGAGCCAGGCTCTGCTCAGGGACGTCCAATGACAGGACAAGGGGCACTGGGGGCAAGCTGAAGCAGAGGATGTTCCACATGAACATAAGGAAAAACTTTTTCACTGGAGCAGGCTGCCCAGAGAGGTTGTGGAGTCTCCTTCTCTAGATACACTCAAAACCTGCCTGGATACATTCCTGTGTGACCTACCCTAGGTGATCCTGCTCTGGCAAGGGCGTTGGACTGGGTGATCTTTTGAGGTCCCATCCAACCCCTAACATTCTGTGATGCTGTGTGACTTGAACTCAAACCTCCAAAGCCAACACAAAGCTAATCCATTAAGCTGCTTAGCTTCTCCCTCAGCTCATGACTGTTGGTGGATCCTTTAAGGCCAACAGAAAACACAACATAAGGATGGGGGGGGGGGGCAAGGGGCAAAAAGAAAAGGAGACTGATTGCATTTAAGAATTTAAATCATTTTATTGCTTTACCTGCCATTAGGACAATCTATAACAAAAGGAATATCATATAATATATTAGCACATACAGTAAATCAGACTTAAGATAGTCAGGTAACAATACAAAAATGGTCCTCTGGTTGACTATAGCTTTCTAGGGCAATAGACTTTGAGAAGTTTGCTAAAGGTGGGCTAGCAAAAAAAACAAAAAACAAACAAAAAAAAAAAAATCACTTCTAAAGCCCTGAATGTTAGCTAAGGCAAAACTATGCCAAATTGTGGTTGGTTGGTTGGTTTGTCTTCAAACAGATTTAAATTGCACACAAAGGTAAAGCTATAACTGTGAATAATATTTAAAGTCAGACTTAGCTGATTTATCTTAAAATCTTGTAGGTAAAACTACAAAAGGGAGTTAAACAGCAAGCTGAAGAGATGCAGTAGTGACACTTGATTAGAAAGCCTTATATATATATAAAAAAAAATGTGCATTTTTTTTTTCCTGTGGGTGTGGAGCTCTAACTAGTTTACAGTTTTTGGTGCTTTAAAGTAACACAACAAACATATATGAAGGGGGGGGGGGGTAAAAACCAAACTGGAGAAAGTCAAAACTTAAAAAGATATTTAAAAAACAAACCCAGAACCATAAAAAGGTAGCATTTGCTGAGTCCTTAAGGATTCTGACAAAAATCCTCTACTCAGCATCTTCTGAGTAAGGAATTCAAACCACAAAGTAGTTAAATCCCCATTATTGGGATCAGGATGATGGATCAAGTTCGGAAATACCCTAAAAACCTTTATGCCAAGGCTTGATACCCTCAGTACTATTTTTGCATCAGTTTGCAAACTCTTTCTGATTATCTACAAGCCCAGGAGAGAAGAAAAAAAAAAAAAATCTGTTGCATTTGCACCCACATCCCCTCAGCAAGAAAACAAAATGAGGGCTCCATCATTAAGAAGTGGTTGCACAATGAATGCAGAAGGGCTTGCTGTCACTCCCAGATACAAACCTACACTACTTGATAGAAACTACAGTTGAAAGGAAACCTTAAAAATTGCCTAGCACTACTGATCTGTGGAATTCAGTAAAAACTTGTGGGAAGTATTGGTGTGCACAGAGTAATGGAACACGAAGCTTGGTAAATACTGAGCTACATTTAAGACTCGGCAACATATTGGACTTGGAAGGAAGGAAGAGTATGAGAGAGGTGTCAGTTCCATAAGCTTAAAAAAGAAAAAAAGGAAGAGAATGCATCTGGTGGATTGAAACAGGGTTTTGAATGAACCATTTGAAAAATGAACTGATTGACAAAAAAAAAAAAAAAAAAAAAGTGTTGCAGGAAAGTTAAAACATTCACTTTTACTGCCTCACATTCTCTACCAAGAATCATGGTTATCTACAGGGACCAGCAATCCTGCCCCTGCTGCTGGTCAAAAAAAAAAGCTCCACATTTTCTTTTCCCTGGTAACAAAAGAGTCACCTGAACTGGTGAGCATTAACAAAAGAAAAGAGTCAACTGAGAAACACAAAGCAAGTCACAGGGAAATTAAAACGCTTGATTCCTACACCGACCTAAGGACTGGAACGTGCCTAACAGCTGGACAGCTGCACCACTCTTACACCAACATATGACCAAAAAAAATCTGGCATTTCATGTAACATTTGGTTCTTGCCACTTTGAAGAGGAGGAGTTTGAAATGGTGGATTTATCAAAAAAAAAAAAAAAAAAAAAAAAAAAAGAGCTCAGCTGTGGCAAGTCAGCAAATGAAGGAACAACTGCAGGAGTTCGCCAGAACTATTTAACCTTGAAAGCTTTTACACTTGACCAAAAGAAAAAAATAAACATAACTAAGCAATCTTAAACCAGCAGACACAGGAACAATTAGACTGTTAAAATTCCAGCTGTGGCTTTCTTAGCAGCTGATGCCTCATGATTGAACCTGGGATTACAGAACCCAGAAAACGAAAAAAGAATCTTCCCCCTCCCAGCCCCCCGAGAAGCTCAATTTACAAGGGCGGCTCTCATTCAAAAAAGAAAGACAGCAGAGTATGACCACAGCCTTAAAAATGTTTCCAACTCTTTGAGAGACGTCTGAAAAAAGGATTTTCATCTCCCCTCTACTGTCAGCTCCTTACTCTATGGCAATGGGCATGGTGCCAGGAGATCTCTTCCCTCCTGAAGCAAGGCTGCAGTTGCCCAAGTTGGACTTCTGTTGCACAGAGAGAAGCCATAAGAGCTAATAATTTAAAAAAACAAAAAAAATCCATCTCCATAGAACTTTTTTCTATTAAGGGGACACAGAGCACAGAACTAATATGCTCTAAAATTAAAAATAGTGCTGTGGTAAGCAATTATTCTTTTGTTTGTTTGTTTCTTTTCTTTTCTTTTTAAGTTTAAAACGAGACAGGAAAAGCTGCAAGTGCCAGTGGCAATGTGGCTCTGCACAAGGGTAATAAAGCAGTCTGCGTTGGTGAAGCAGGTTTTGGGCAGGGAGGGAGGTTTCAGACAGAGAGTGATACAAAACTGTTGTACTGCTGGATGTTTCTCTTGAGGATATCCGAGCAGGGCCCCAGGACCCTTTCGAATCGGGGTCGATCCAGCTTCACGCATTTCAACAGGCCACGAGCAACGACTGTGGCAGCACGGGGACGGTTCATCAGCAGAGCTATCTCACCTAGGGCAAGAGCAGAGGGCAAGCAGGGATCAAAATCTGCATCCACAGTAGGTGAAGAAGTGAGCCTGCTTGGTTCTGACCCCTGCAGGAGCTGAACGGAAGGAAATTCAGGGCTGGACGCTGATCAGAGCAATCGAGAGGCAATGCTGCTGCTCTGCTCTGCTGTGACCCTGCTGGGAATGCTGCTGTAGTGTATACTTGGAGTACTGGGAATACTGGGAAGTAGCATGCACTTGGAGTACTGGAAGACTAGGAATACTGGAGGAGTGTACACTTGGAGTACTGGGAATCCTGGGGAGCAGTGTACACTTGGAGTACTAGGAATACTGGAGTAGTGGGCACTTGGAGTACTGGGAATGCTGGGGAGAAGTGTACACTTGGAGTACTGCAGGACCAGGAATACTGGAGTAGTGTGCACTTGGAGTGCTGGAGTACTGTGTCCACTTTGCTCCACCTTACCTGAGTACTGTGTCCAGCTATGGGACCCATGGAAGCAGAGGGACATGGACCAGATGCAGTGGGTCCAGAGGAGGACACAAAGACGATCAGAGGGCTGAAGCACCTCTGCTATGAAAATAGGCTGAAAGAATTTGGGCTGTTCAGCTCCAGGGTGACCTTACAGTTGCATTTCAACACGTGAATGGTTGGGGAGGGACTGTTTAGAAGGGCTTGTAGGGATAAGATGAGGGGCAATGGTTTGAAACTGGAGCAGGGGAGACGGAGGTTGCAAATCAAGGCTTGGATGTGGTCTCCCAAGTGCAGTTTCATGGTCCCCAGTACAAGGAACTGGCAAAGCAGAGCAAGTCCAGCAGTGCCACCCAGCTGGTTATGGGAGTGCAGCACAGGATGCACAAACTGATGCTGAAAGAGCTGGGTTAGTCTGACGTGAAGAGAAGGCAGCTGTGGAGGGAATCTTACTGCTGCCTTCAGCTACCTAAGGAGTGATTAGCGAGACCAAACCAGACTGCTCTGCACAGTGAAAGCCAGAGAGAAAGCACCAAGTTGCAGAACAGGAAATTCTTGTCAGGCATAAAGACAAGAAATTTCTTCACAACAAGGCTGGTTAAACAGCAAAAGAGAATTAATTCCCAGAGAGGCTGTGGGATCTCCACCCTGGGAGACACAAGAGACTCGACTAGACACAGCCCTGAGCGGTGTGATGTAATTTCACAGTAAGCTCTACTTAGAGCAGGGAGGTCAGACCAAGCCACCACAGTGCCTTTCTACAACCAAGTTCTCCAGAAGGCTCACATTTCCATGGCACACCCACCCTCCTCGATGCCAAGTGACTCCACCACTCACCTGACACTGGGTGAACACACAGGAGTTAGCCAAGACAGCAATTAAGCAAACCTATCCCATCGCTGTCACCCGGAGCAGCCAGACCAGCAGAAGGAAGATGGTGGCAGTGGTGTTTGGAAACACCACCCTGGAACTCACCAAAATAATCAGAAGGTCCCAGTCTGCCCACTTCAACAAACTCTTCGTTTTCTGACCGACGCTGTAACACTGCAGCTGTGCCCTGCAATAAGCACAGCAAGTCAGAACCTGCCACTTCCAGCATCACTCCAAACACTGAATCCAGCCAAGAACCAGCTGCTTTGCAGAAAGGGACTGGTAGGATGTCTCAAAACTGGGAAAAAGAACACTTCAGACCTTGCACAGCTCACCAGCCTGCTCAATAAAAGCAGCTGGGCCTCCCTCCTCTCTCAGCATAAAATGTGTTTGGGTATTTCTGTGGCCATAGCATTAATTTCTTCCTGGTTTTATCTCCTAACACCAAATATCCCAGTATGACCAGCAAAAAAAAAACTCCAAACAACTCAGGCAGAAGACAATGGCACCACTAGCAGGACATTACTAACTACCTAGAGTGGGTCTCTACTCCCCTGAATAAAAGAGAAACTGGTTTCTGGCAGAAGCTTGTTGCTTTTCTTTTTCTCCTGGGAGCACCATTTGTAAAAAATAGGTAAACTAAAGATAACCTTCTCCAGGTAAAGAATCTCAGAATGGCTTGGAAGGGACCTCTAAAGGTCATCTAGTCCAACCCCCCTGAATTCCTAGAGAAAGAGACTCTTGCTGGGCAAGTACATTCCTATATTTCATTTCACTCCAAGTGTCTATGTAAGGGGCAGAATAAACAAAAAAAAAAAAGTAATAAAGTTCTTTCATTACTTAATCTTTTAATTTTGACCTTACTCACCTCCAAAATGATGAAGAATTCATCCCCTGGCTCTCCCTGGACCACAATCTTTTGGCCATCCTCAAACTGTACTGGTTCCAAGGCATCAGCTACAGTGAGCCGCTCCCACTTGTCCAGAGACTCTGCAGAGTTCATGACCAAAGTCAGCTTCTCAGGGCACTCATTAGACTTTTTGCTCTCTCTTTTACACAGAGGTCAACCTGATTTGTGCATCACACAGTGGCAGGGGTTGAAAGTGACCTCTAGAGATCACCCAGTCCAACCCTCCTGCCAAAGCAGGATCACCTAAGGCAGGCTGCACAGGAATGCGTCCAGATGGGTTTGGAATATCTCCAAAGGAGGAGACCGCACAACCTCTCTGGGCAGCCTGCTCCAGGGCTCTGTCACCTTCCCAATAAAGAAGTTTCTCCTCATGTTCATATGGAACCTCCTGTATTCTAGTTTGTACATGAGGTTCTTTTGGTCTTGACACTGGGCACCACCAAAAAGAGCCTAGCACCTTCATCTTAGAATGGTTTAGGTTGGAAGGGACTTCAAAGACCATCTAGTTCCAACCTCCTGCCATAGGCAGGGACATCTCTCACTAGAACATATTGCTCAGGGCCTCATCCAGCCTGGCCTTCAACACCTCCAGGGAGGGAGCAGCCACTGGGCAACTTGTGCCAGTGTCTCACCACCCTCACTGTAAGGAACTTCTTCCTAACATCCAGTTTAAATCTTTCCTCTGCCGGTTTAAACCCTTTACTCCTTGTCCTGTCATTACAAGACCTTGTCAATAGTCCCTCCCCAGCCCTCCAGTAGCCCCCTTCAGATACTGGAAGGCCACTCCAAGGTCTCCTGGAAGCCTTCTCTTCTCTAGGCTGCAGAGCCCCACCACTCAGATATGTATAAAAGTTGAGAGGAGAAGGCTGACAGGGATCTTATCAAGACTAAACAGCCCCAGGTCACTCAAGGGAGATGTTCCAGTCCCTTCATCATCCTCATAGCTCTCTACTGGACTCTCTCCATCAGATCTTTGTCTCTATTGAATTGGGGAGCCCAAAACTGGACACAGTGGTCTCCCCAAGGCAGTGTAGAGGGGAAAGAGAACCTCTCTAGACCTGCTGCACACTTCCCTTCAGGCATCTTCAGCTCTCCAGACTTGAATCAGAATTACTTTGGAAAAATGCAGAAGCAGCTTTGGGGTGAGTTTTGATGGATTATCACAATAACCTGAAATCATCACAATGCTGGGCAACAGCTTCACTCCAACCTGGCAATTTCTTCTACTCCAGAACAAAATAAATCCTCTCACTTACCCAATATAGATACTTTACTAAGGAATTCTTCATACATCTTTCTCTTCCTCAAAGTACTCCCCTAGAGAAAATACAAACCAAGCAAGCACACAGTAAGTTTTCTTACTACTCCATGTTTTACTTGAAGCTTCAGACAAAAAAAAAAATCCAGGACAAAAATAAATTTAACAAGACACACCACATCCTGCCTCCCAGCCCCCAAAGCCACAAGGTGAATTGGTTTCAAACTGAATTCCTTCAGGAGTTCAGCAACCTTTCATAAAGATCTCAATGTTTCTTAAATGCATAACCTTACCAAAATTCACAACCCCCTGCTCAAAGTCATACACACACACTGCAAGCTAAATACAGAGCAGAATCAAAGCATCTGAGGAGTTGAGCAGTAGGTTGGACATTTTTCAGACCAGTTTAATACTGTCCTGGTGCTGTTCTGTTCACTAATGCAAGATTCCCCAAGGCTCCATGCCTGGCAAATGCGTGCTGAGTCATCAGCTTTCTCAGAAAGCAGGATTTGGAATACATAACTCCAGGATAAGCTGAGTACAGGATGAATCAGAGAATGGCCTAGGCTGAAAGAGACCTTAGATATTATCTAACCCAACCTCCCTGCCATGGGAGGGACACATCTCAACTAGACCTGGTTACTCAAGGCCCCATCCAACTCGACCTTGAACATCTCCAGGGAGGAGGCATCCAACCTCTGGACAATCCCCAGAGTCTTGTCACCCTCGTGATGAAGAATTTGTTTCCAAGATCCAATCTAAACCTCTTCTCTTTCAATTGAAATCCATTTCCCCTTGTCCTGTGGGTGGACACTCTTGTAAAAAGTCCCTCTCCAGCCTTCCTATAGGTTCTCTTCAGCTATTGCAAGGCAGTTATAAGGTCCCCCCAAGTGTTCTCTTCTCCGAGTTCCCTTAGCCTATCCTCATAGCAGAGGTATTCCAGCCCCTGGATCATCTTTGTGGCACTCCTCCCAACAGATTTAAGTCCCTCTTATGGAGGAGACACCAGAACTGGATGCAGTATTTAAGGTGAGGTCTTACAAGAGCAAAGGGGGAGAATCACCTCCCTTGCCCTGCTGGCCACATCCCAGCATACAGTTTGCCTTCTGGGCTGCACGAGCACACTGCTGGCTCATGTTGAGCTTCTCATCTATCAACACCCCCAAGCCCTTCTCTTCAGGGCTAATCTCAACCCACTCTGTACCCAGCTTACATCTGTGCCTGGGACTGGCCCAACCCAGGTGTAGGACACTGCACTTGGACCTGTTGAACCTCAAGCGCTTTGCTTTAATCAAGCCTGGCAAGGACACTCTAAGTGAAAAAAAGCAAACCTAAAAGCATAACCCCAGCTGGCAGGCTGAGCCAATGCCATAAGCCACAGATCAGCCAGGAGAATACTTGCCATCAGGATCCTTCTATAGCTGTCTCTGTCAATGCCCCACAACTTGACGTTTGTCTTCGCCTTGACGGTGGCCGCGCGAGGAGTTCCGTAAATGAGGGCAAGCTCCCCAAAGCTTCCACCCTCCCCGACACTGGTGGCCCACTCACTGTTCACATAGACCTGAAAGACAGTGCATGGTGGTCAGCCAAGGCCCAGGGTGCCTCGTGAGCTGGTCACAGACAACATGGAGCTCCTGCCATCTCAGATTTCCTCTACAAGAAGAGGAAATTCTCACGTCGGTATAATCAAGAGTTGACTGCTTCAGGGTTTCATCAGCACTTTGTGGCCAATCCCAGTCCCAGCCACAGTTTTAACTGTCAAAGGGACTCTTCTACATGACATGCACAAAGACTACAGAGACTCCTGAGACCCTCTGATAGGATATAAAACCTCAAAGCCTCTGTCAGAGAAAGCTATGGATTAGCTGGGCTGGAAAATGCAAGGGCTGGTCACTCCTACAGGCTGTCCCACACCTCCACCCTGCCCTCGTGAAGGATCAGAGCTGTCTTAGGGTCTGAACCTTTCATTTTGACACTCAACACAACTCATGCTCTGTGCTGCAAGGCTGAGCTGTTGAGGAGCAAAGAAGCTCCAAAGCTGAATAAGCTTCTGTGAGTAAAGCTGCTAGAGGAAGGATCTGTAGAAAAGGCCTACAAATATCAAGACTGTTCTGCTGGGGGTGCAGATGGTATTAATAAACAACCAAGCATGCTTACATCCATTTCTCCTTGATCAACAACATAGAAGTTATCACCTTCATCACCTAAAGAGGAAAAAAAGGAAAGAAAGTGAAGCTCTCAGCCAGTCACCTTTCACAGACCCGACATCTCTGCCAACTCTGATGTTCAGGATCCAATAAAAGCTGGCAGAGACAAATTTTGGCCCAGCTTGCAGGGTGAAATTGCCTGGATTGCTGATTTCACGCTGCCCAGTCCTGTGAAAGAGGACATCTACTGGTAGTGGGGAGATCAGCAGCACTTCCAGGATTACTGGAAAGCTACACTGGAGCCATAACCTGACCCAACACGTTCTACAGAGCCATCAGATGACAACCTTTCCAACGGAGAACACAAGCAGCAAAGCCACCTCTTCCTGCAGCTGCTCCCCTCCCCACTTCAACACAAGCTGTGCTTCAAAGACAGCAAGAAAGGGTCACTGCACTCTTAGCAACGCTTTCATTTTCAACCCACCCCCACCCAGAGCAAGAGCACTAGACCAGAGCATGCTCAGCACCTCCAGCTCCTTCACCAGCATAAACATTGTCACTTGCCTTGCTGTATGACAGTCTCTCCTGCGATGTATGTGACAGGGAACATGGCATCAAAGATATCACTGAAGGAAAGGAAACCAGAATCAGACAAATGCCTGGGCAGCTGCCACACACAGCACCCATACATCTCTCCCTACAACCCTTCCACTTCTCCTGCAGCCTCTGTGTGCTTGCACAGCGACTGTGTAGGTGAGGAGACATTTAGCAGCTCTGAAACTTGCACTTCAAGGCACCTCAAGGCTACAAAGATCTATTCCTACCTTCTTTCATTATCATCAAGGTGGGCAAACAGCACATTCTTCTCAATAGCTTTTGCCAAAGCTGCCATGGTCTTATAATCTTTTGGAATAACCTAAGACAGAATCAGAAGAGGGATGGGGTTAGTATTTTTGAAGCAAGACTTCTGCATTCCCCTGGGTAGAATCAACCTAAATAAATCATTTGATTGCTACAAAACACTGGCTGAGCTTCTCCTGTTTCTTTCAAGCACTACAGATCTAAAACCAAACAGTCAATGTTTTGTGCAGAAGGTAAATAACAACACTTGGGATGATTTTATGCAAGTGTAAAAGCATCATTCCAAGCTAAGTCTGGAATGGTTTGAGTTTGTTTTTTTTTGCCAGAGCCCAAGTATCTACACCACCTGTGTTCTAGAAACAGCAGCAAGTTTGCTCTGCCATCAGGTTAAAAGTGATGTTGTTGAAGCTGTCAAATGACTGGAAGCAATTTGTTTATATATGTAATATATATATAAATAAAATGCACATCTAAATATAAATGACTTCAAAGGGAACAGGTCTGAATTATATTTAACTGGTTTAATTGCATGGCAGTTTATTCTAACCTCCAATTAACCACCTCTCCAAACAGCTCTGCTTTTCACAGTTAACACAAGACTCAGCAGGCTGCAGGAGCTGTCTCATTTAACAGATTGGATAGAAAGTGGCCTTAGCTAAACCCTTGGCTGACAGATGAAGTTTTAAAGCAACATTTAAAAGCCAAAGCACCTTTCTGACATAAGATGCAGCATCCTCTTCTGTGTAGACTTCTGCACTGATGCCCCCATACCTTCTTTGACCCTTAACCACAGGGTTCATAGGAGGAGGAGGAGAGATTTCATCCTCCTGTGAGCCTGAGCAAGAACCAGACTTCCAACCAGCTCTGCTTTTCACAGTTAACACAAGACTCAGCAGGCTGCAGAAGCTGTCTCGTTTAACGGACTGGAGAGAAAGTGGCCTTAGCCAAACCCTTGGCTGGCAGATGCAGTTTTAAAGCAACATTTAAAAGCCAAAGCACCTTTCTAACATAAGATGCAGCATCCTCTTCTGTGTAGACTTCTGCACTGATGGCCCCACGCCTTCTTCGACCCTTAACCACAGGGTTCATAGGAGGAGGAGGAGAGATTTCATCCTCCCGTGAGTCTGAGCGAGAACCAGACTTCTGTTGATTCAACAACTGTTTTGTTTCCTCCTAAACAGGAAGGAAGAGAGATTTTGTGTCACATAATCCAGTGAATTAAAAAAAAAAACACCCAAACCAAACCCACAGAAGCCATCACATATTATGTTCCAGTTTAGTCTGTGCCAACGCAAGGGAGCTTCCTGTCTCCTGTTACTCCCACGTTAAGGCAAACAGGAGACTACAGCAAGCAAGATCAAAGGGCTTTCAAAGCAGATGGCTGGCATACCTTCCATTCACAACATTCCTATCACAATGGTGTTGATTTCAATGGGTTACATTAATAGCTTAATGAATGAAGGAGGATAAACAAGCCCCATTCTACTTTCCACTACTGTGCTCAACAGGTGATGGAAGACATTCCACAAATGTTAGGTTTTCCCTACTGCAAGCCCAGCAGCTCTTGCCCTCGCCAGGAGGCATGGAGCTCGTTTTGATTGCAGAGACAGGAGAGCAACTCTTCAGAAAGCCCTGTTACATGAGAAGCTTTGGAAACAAGGTCAAGTCATTGACCAACTTGATACTCAACAGCCAACAGTTATTTTAGGAGAAAGAAATGTGAAGACTGCTTACAAAAGAGCTGGAGGAAGGATGCTGGACACCAAACAGGGTTTTTACATTACATCTTCTTTTTTTTTTCCTCATCAGCTCACCCTCTGAGCCATGATGTAGTGATACTGTAGAAGACAGGAAGGCTGCAGAGGGACTTTTCAGAAGGGTGTCTTGTGACAGGACAAGGGGGAATGGTTTTAAGCTGAGGGAGATTAGGTTTAGGATGGATCTTAGGAAGAAGTTCTTCAGTGTGAAGGCAGACGGGCTCTGGAATAGGCCTCCCAGAAAGACTGTGGTTGCTCCCCCCTGGAGGTGCTCAAGGCCAGGTAGGATGAGGCCTTATGCAGCTGACACTGGTTGAGAGGTGTCCCTGCCCATGGCAGGGAGGTTGGAGTGCATGATCCCTGAGGTCCCTTTCAACCTTAGGCATTCTGTGATTCTGTAAGCACTAAAAGTCTAACTTGACACACAGAAATTCGATTCTTCCAAGTACCAGAAGATTCACCTTCATCAACTAAAATCAGATTGAAAACCAAAACAAAACAAAAAAAAAAAAAACAAAAAAAAAAACCCAAGCTTAGGGCCAGAGCATCTGCGTCATAACAGCTCAAATGGCTTTTCCAGCATCAAGGAAACAGGCTTTGGGGACATGCCTTGAAAGAACAAGGACTCATCTGTTCCTTGCAAGCTCCCAGCACTTTTCAAAGCTGGGTTTGTCCCCGTGTCCTTGATCCAAGTGTCTCTGCCCAGCTGGGCAGCACTGCTGCTTGGCTGCAGTGCTCCACTCCGGAGGTGCACAGAGGCTATGTATAACAACACCACTTGGAGGAAAGGGACAGCAGATAAGCAGGATGCAGAGTTTACTTTTCACACCTCTCAGATGGCCACAGAGCAAGCACTAAGCCATCGAGTGACATTTCACTTCCTGCTTTCTGCTCCTTGATAAAATAGTGCTACATTTCCAAAGGCTGGCAGCAAAATGTGTTTCAAACCTTGTTTTCTGCCTTCTGATTTGGAAGGAGCAAGGCTCAACTGAGATGAAGTTAAAAGCAGCTGGAGCAGTGCTCGAGTGCTGGGTTTAAACTGCCCCTCTGCCAAGTGGGCAACGCCACCAACCACAGCAACAAGCTGTTTGCTCCTATGCAGAACAACTGACCCAGAAATAAAGCCTGGCACATTGGCAATCTGCATTTTTCTCCTAGTGTTAAGTAAAATATAAAATACCAAATATTGTGAGCCTGTAACTTTCAGAGGCAAAAGCACTTCAGCAGCATTTAGAAAGGGAGCAGCGGATCAGCGTTCAACAAGAGCCTCATCAGGCTGATGGCTCACTCAGATATCACAGAATCATTTAAACTGGAAGAGACCTTGAAGGTCATCAAGACCAACCATTAACCCAGCACTGCCAGGTCACCACTAAACCATGTCCCTCAGCACCTCAGCTTTGAAGCCCCTCCAAGATGGGGATCTGCCACTGTCCTGCGCAGCCTGGGCCAGGCCTTGACAACTCTGTTGGGGAAGAAATTGTTCCTGATATCCAACCTAAACCTCCCCTGGCACAGCTTGAGGCCACTTCTTGTCCCTTGGCAGAAGAAACCTACCCCCACCTGGCTCAAACCTCATTTCAAGGAGTTGTAGAGAGCAATGAGGCCTCCCCTCAGCCTCCTCTTCTCCAGCCTGAACAATCCCAGCTCCCTCAGAAGCTCTCCAGACCCTTTTCCTTGTGTTTCAGGTCCTTCACCAGGTTTTTTTTTGCCCTTCTCTGGATATGCTCCACTCAAGGAACAAGAGAGTTGCACTAAGACAAAAGACAGCTGGGAAGTTCTGCCTGAGGTTTAACATTACTATATTAAAAATCAGCATGTAAAGGCAGGGTCTGGGCACAGAAAGGACTTACAGGTAGGGAAGACAATAAAATAACTTAAAATATGTCATTATAGCCTACATGCACATGAAGAGGAAGATTATCACCAAGACAAATCTCCATACAGTCCCATTAAAACCTCCATGACAACACTGTGCCATGAATGAGTTTTTCATGCATCCATCATCTTAAAAACCCACCCTGTCTAACTTCTGATACTAACCCACATATTTTATAGCACCTGATCAAAGAAAAGAAAAAAAAACAACAAACCCACACACTCCTAGAAGATGAAGAAACAGTGGCAGTTGCTATGCTCATTATATTAGAATTCAGCCTGTATTTAGGACTGAGGAAATGGATTTCTTCAGGTTGAGAGGCTCCTAAAATCAAACACACAATGGACAAAGGCATTCCTCGTGCTCTGTTCTCATCAGCAGAGCCATTACCAGGACTTAAAAAGCTTTCTTAATAAAGTTAGCCTGTTTATTACAGCCAAGTATTGATCCTGGCCCTTCAGCTGATGAAGCAGCTCAAAGTTTTCAGTGTCAAGGAGCACACAGAGAACATTTTCTATTTTTCCTGACTAAGAAATTGTAAATTCCACTGAAATTATTAGAGGTAATGAAACATTCGAGGGATGAGACTTTGCATACTCAGATCTAAGTCTATCAGCTACTGAAGAATCATAGAATCAGTCAGGGATGGAAGGGATCACAAGCATCATCTAGTTCCGACCTCCCTGCCATGCCCAGGGACACCTTACCCTAGATTAGGCAGGACAGAGCCTCATCCAGCCTGGCTGCAAACACCTCCAGAGATGTGGCCCCAACCATCCCCTGGGCAACCCATTCCAGGGCCTCACCACTCTCATGGTGAAGAACTTCCTCCTCACATCCAATCTGAATCTCCCCACTTCCAGCTTTGCTCCATTCCCCCTAGTCCAGTCACTGATAGCCTCAAAAGTCCCTCCTCAGCTTTTCTGTAGGCCCCCTTGTTTCACACTGTACAGTCTGGCACCTGCTCATTGCCATTACACCAGGAACTGTCTCAACCCCGTGGCTAATTAGCATTTAATTGATATCAGCTCTCCACACACTTTAAAAAAAATACAAACACTGAGAAGCTGAAAAAAGGGGGGGAAAAAAAATCAATGTTAAAAGCCCTGTCATAAATCCACCACTGCACACTACATCCTTCTCAATCACCACGTTTTCCAGAAGAAACACTTAGAAGAACAAGAAAATACTGTGGTGTGTGCCTGTAGAGGCAGGGAGGGTGGTGGGGAGCAGACAACAGTGACCTGGTGCCAGTCACATTTGCCAATCCCAGCCCAATATGCACTTAGCTGCCTTACAGACAGCACTGCAAACGTGCACTTCTTGCACTGAACAGCCACGTCCCATATCCCAGATCCATCAGGCAGGCTGGAATAACGATCTCCGCGTCCAACTTCCATAGCTCAGATGACATCACACAGCCAAGCCCAGCACTGCAGAGCCATTAGCTTTTTGGATTGACTGGTGGTAGCAGACGTGTTTGCACAGCCAAAAGAACGGAGGTCTTTAGGACATCATAACCAGACAGAATTAAAAAAAAACCATTTAGATGACCAAAGTGTAGTAATTAAGAGTCATGCAACAGCTTTCCTAACTCAGCAGAGGGCATCTGAATTCCTGCAGCAGCTCCCACAGACTCAGAGGCAGGAATTTTTAATGTTTCTGAAGAGAAATTCAAAAGCGTGTTTAAATCTCTGCGCTGTGTTTTAACAACATGCCAATGAATCAGCTCTGTGTGCACGCTGGGGAAGAGATGACTTGTCAGCACAACCAGAGAAAATAGCAACCTCCCTTCAGGTTTAAATGGTATTCCCTCAAAATTTCATCTTTAAACCCCGAATCCTGCATCTCCACCCCAAATTTTGCTCAGTCTGATGAGCGGGTTTAGAAAGTACATCAGCAAACTGCTCTGCTTTAAGCCCCTAGCATCAGAGGAACTCTGAAGTGCTGGAGGGGGTCCAAAAGAGGTCACAAAGATGATCAAATAACCTCCCCTATGGGGACAGATTGAGAGAGCTGGGGCTGCTCAGCCTGGAGAAGAGAAGACTCCAGGGAGACCTTAGAGCAGCCTTCTGGTATCTGAAGGGGTCCTACAAGAACGCCAGGAAGGGATTTTTCACAAGGGCTTGTAGGAAAGAGAATGGATTGAAGCTTGAGGGCAGATCTAATTGGAGATTGGGAGACTTATAGTGAGGGTGGTGAGACACTGGAACAGGTTGCCTAGAGAGGTCTTCAAGGCCAGGCTGGATGAGGCTTTGGGCAACCTGGGCTAGTGTGAATTGTCCCTGCCCATGGCAGAGGAGCTGGAACTGGATAATCTTTAAGAACCCTTCCACCCAAACCATTCTATGAACCTATGAATCACTTTTGGAAGGTGAAAGCAGATTCCCTTTCAAACACTTTTGCTCTACCAGAGCTTAAGTACTGGTTAGAGCTGCTTAATGACATTTGTACTTTCCAAATTAGCATTTGTGCTTTCCAGACAGGGATGTCAGAGGAGGTCATTAACACAGCACAGGATGTTCACTGTTCTGAGGGCTCTAGGAAGGCACCCACATTATCTGGTTAAACTGAGACCAGTCCCTTAGACTAAACAGTGAAATTTCTTACGAGAAAGCTGCAGCAACATTAAAATCCAAGAAAGCAGGAAGAAAAGGGCCACAGCTTCACGTGTAGCTAGAGCTGCACCAGTGGGCAGCTGCAACCCAAGCCAGCACAACTCACAATAAAACACTCTGACCAAAACTGTAAAAGGGGAAAACCATTACCTAACCAGTTTTATTTTCAGCTTCCTTGTAGGCTGATCAAGTACACAGCCAGCCTTCTTGCACCAGAATAAAATCACCAAGAGTTATTCAGCTCCACAGTACACATGATTAAGTTCAGAACCAGTCTTGTCTTGCTGAAAACACGTATTTTCTTTAATCTTAAACACTGCACATTGGTCATGAATGCATTGCACAAAAGCATCCAAACAGGAATATTTTATATCTCTGCATGTGGATTGCTTTATGAATGATTCCAACTGCAATGATGCAACTAACTCTGTACAGGTTTGTGTGTCAATACTTGTGGTGCAGTTTTCAAGTTTAGCAGTATGCAGAGATTCAAGAATTCAAGGTGGGGAAGGAGAAACAGTAACAGGGAGGGACAGTGGATTTTTAAACAACCTGCTTACTGTTTTGCTGCTGGTGTTGTCTGAAAAAGAATGGACTCTCAGTGCTGCTACACTAAGAAAGGCAGACAGAGTTGTTCTTCATTTAATCAGCAAAATATTCCTAAGTACATTGCAACTTAAAGGAGTCAGTTCACAGCATTTGGCAATTTTCTAATATCTGCTTTGAACACTTCCATTCAAAGACAATTTCCTCCCTGCATATGCATGACCTGCAGTGTTATTTTTTTTCTTCTTTACATCATCTATTAGTAATCAATTAGGATTAAAAAAAAAATATATATATATATCTCCCCTATGCCAAAACTGAAAGCAGCACCTGCAAACAAATCCTGCACAAGGTCACAGCTACATTATTTACTTAACAGTACCTGATTTTAACCTTTCCTCTGCATTAGCCTTTAAAACCTCCCATCTTCAGAGCAGCTTCTCCTCCCCTCTGCTCAGCTATCAATATATAAAGTGAACGGTTCAAAAGAATCCAAAATCACTGCTCCAAATTCAAGCCCCGAGCTGACAAAACCCTTTCAATTCCCAAGATCCCAGAATGCTTCCAACAACAAAAACACCAAAGAGACCCTGAGGACAAACCCAAGAAGAACAACAAAGCAAAACACCAACACTGAACTCCCAAGAGAAGGCAGGAACAGGCTTGCTCTCATTTGGAATACAAATCCTTCCCTTTGACTCCAGTTGGCCTGGATAACTGCCACTGACCGACTGTTTCTGTGCCCAACCCAAGCTATCACAAACCATTTGTCTCAGCATGAGACACCAAACACCTACAGCAGTGTCTAACCAAGGTCACACAGCACCACAGCCATCACCTAACTGCAGGCACGATGATGAAGCCATCTATTAGCTTCTAAGAGTGAGCATTAGATGGGGATTACAGCAGCCCATCTGGGTAAGTCTCCTTGTCAGCTTATCTCCTGCCCTATGTGCTCTGTTACGACAGAGAAGCCTTTACACCACCATCAACTGGCACAAGCCACCAGAACACAGGACTTGTTACCCAAAAGCAGCAGTCCCAATTTCGACCAGCCAATACAAACACTGCTCCAATCTGAAGCTCACTCTCTAAATGACAGAGAGACAATACCAATTTAGGCTGTTCCACTCTCTCCTTCCCTCCCACAACATATTTTTACCTTCTCCAATCTTTCAAAGTACTCCCTGAGGAACCCCATGGGTCTTTCAGGTCTCACTGTGCATAACTGTACGATGCAATCCTTCAGCAGCTGCTGGATGTTGTGCTTTTGGACATAGAGTTCACATTCCCGAAGGCTCCGCTCCTCCTCACTGCTGCTGCTGCTAGAAGCTGCCATGGCTGAAGAGGAGAGAAAGAGAAGGTTAAATAAATAATGGAAACAAAGACGCTGCTGCCCGATATAGCCAGGCACGTTCCGCTGCCCAAAAGACAGCTCTGCTGCCTTATCATCTAACTGATATCACAGCAGGCAACTGCCTTTATCTGTACAGCTAGTAGCTAAGCTGAACTGTGACAGAAAGCTACAAACCTGGAGGAAAAAAAAAAAAAAAAGTAATAATCTGAGTGCTCTATAGCCACAGGCACAAAAGGAAAAGCTTCTGGTTGAGCTGGGAGAGCTTCGACAGCTCGAGCCCTGTGAGCACTCAGTGTCAGGGAAGCTTCCACCTAAACTCTCTGCTGATTAAACCCAGGGTTTGGTAGGACTGGAGGCTCACTTCAGAGCTGTATGATCTGTAATGGGGTGGTGGGATGACAACCAGGAGAGAGGTGGGTGGAAGCTGGGAATCTGAGAGGTTGGCATGAAAAGTATTAGGAAGTGAAGCAACTTAAGGTTGAAGCCAAATCCAATTGGTCAAATGCCAAGGCCAGATCTACTAACAGAAAGTATGGCATTAGGAACATTGCTCCTGAAAAGCTGTTCTCCAGTTTATACTGGTCCATATTCCATAACCACCTCCACAGATACATTACAATCCCCAAAATACTCCTCCAACTGCACAATCCAGAGGACATCTTTAAAACACAGTGTCAGTTTTAACACTTTCAGAAATGTTCTTAAGCAGCCTTTTGCTGTCCCCTTTCAGGATACAGAACCATTTTTAAATCCATTTCTACATATACAGATAAAACATTTCATGCCTTTATGGGGAAAGAAAAAAAAAAAAAAAAAGAATTAACACTGAGACAGCTAAAGAAAGAGGAATTTCTAAGGGGATTTTGGACAAAATATAAAGAAAGTTACCTGGTACGGGGGACAGGGGCAACAGCTTATGAATGTGCAGTAAGATATGTTGATCCCAGGATCAGCTTTTGAAAGGGAAGGAAAAAAAAATGGATTCAGACAAGGTAATTCTGAGAAATGACAAGTCACTGTAAAACCAAGTGGTGGAGTTACACGATGTGGTTGACCCTACTAAGGCAGTGAAACAGAAGGCACGCAGGCAATCTAACACTGTGCTCCCCCCCCCGAATTATGCTCCTGGAGATTACAGGAGGATGAGATTTAATAAGAAATCGCTAACACTTCAAACAGGTCTCACTCTTGCCACAGTTAATCCCTGCCTAAGTATGCACAGACACAGGTATTGCGTGTTGCATAAACACCACGTATGGACCTCGCATGGACTGAAAAAGCGCCTTAGAGTTCTCCAGTTACTTCCTTTGTTTTGACAACTCGCTCGGTGAAGGTCAGTCCTAATTAACAGCCCCAGAGAAACCCAGTGGCTCCATGACAACATTCAAATTACAGTCCACAGGCGAAGCATGGCGCTGCTGATAAAGACAGTGGACACGGCAGCCCAAGGGAACGGCAAGACCGACACAGAAAATACCAACGAAATAATGCCAGCCCCGGCGTTTTTACAAGCTGTTTTTCTCTGCACGCTCTAAACCCGCACTTCTCCAGGCCCTCCCTAAGGCCTGGCTTGTACCCGACTGCCGCGAAGCGCCCGGGCCCGGCCTGCCCACCCCGGGGCTGCCCCGTCAGGCCAAGCCTGTCTCTCACCGCACTGCCGGGGCTACTCACCGCTTCCTGGAGACGACCAGCGGGGCAAACGGGAGGCGACAAGAGCAAGGTACCAAAAGAGACACCCCCCACCCAGCCCCCAGCCCTATGTGAGCCCAGGGGATTGCTTCAGCGTCTGAACGTCTCCGTGATCAACGCCTGCAGGCGACGCCCAGCAAAGCCCGCGGGGGCCTCTCAAACGCAGGACTTTCAGCTAAAGCAGAAGAGGGGACACTGTCCGCTCCTCTCAGCGGGCCCGGGAGCTGCCGGCTCCAGCACCGGGCCGCTCCCCTCTGCAGGGCCGGCCCCCGCCCCCAAGGCCGCAGGCCTCCATCTCCGCGCCCTTCCCGCCCAGCCTCGCCTCGCCTCGCCCCCCCGCCGCCACCATCCCTTCAGGGGCTGCTCTGCCCGGCCGGGCCGTGCGCTGCCGCTCACCTGACGCGGGCGGCTCCGCCGGGACCTCACCGAC
>VWZI01017383.1:311685-326740 GCA_013396835.1 Psilopogon haemacephalus | reverse complement strand
CCCCCCCCCCCCCCGGCCCGTCCCGGACCAGCCGCGGCCTCAGCGACAGCAGCAGCAGCGGCGGCGGCGGCAGCGGCTCCCACCGGAAACCAATGGGCTCGACCAATCAGCGCCCTGCGTGACGTCAATGCGCCTAGCTCTCACTCAGCACGGTCGCCGCGGTAACCTTAAAGGGGCAACGCTGGGTGCGGCCGCTCCTACGGGGCGATGACAGCGCGGGAAGGATGGGGTCCGCGCCGAGCATCGCCTGCCCCTTTAAGACGCACCAGGCCAGCGGGGAGAAAGGGGTCTGGGCGCCGAGGCGGGACGGGCCCGGGGCCGCTGGGTCATTGCGGGCCAGGCTGGGCCCTGTGGTGGCCTGGTCGTTGTGAGCTAGAGCAAGGATGCGGATGAGGAGGATTTGCTTCTCGGGTGGGGTGAACCCGGCGGGTCCCGTAGCGGAGGACCGCCGCGGGTAAAGGAGTTCTGCTTGTCCCCTGAGTAGGCCTCGCTTAGCGACTGACAGAACCGGACCTGGCGAAGTCCGGTTGGGTGGCAGCTGCGGTGAAAAGTGCGCTTAGATGCTGCTGCTGCTGGTGCTAGGTGAGCATTGGCCTAGAACGGGTCGGGTACAGGCATCAGAGGACTCTTAAAGGGGAGGAAGCAAATTGGCATCCACATTTAATAAAGATTTCACAATAACCCGTTCAAAATCCCTGTGTACAGTTAATACATTTGTCCGTGAGGCTGAGATGAGCCCTCTGAGTCCTTCCACTTGTGTGCTGAAAGCTTGTAAGTACTCAGTGGGGCTGGCCTGGAGAGACAACCCCCTTTGAGGGCTTGGGAGAGCAAGAAATGAGCCCTGAATCATGCATCTGTTGCTTGCCTTGTACAGAGAACACAGCTTCAGTTCTGTACGGTAGTGTTCGACCTGCTGAGAGCATTTCAACCGAAATAAACCACTCCTTAAATCACCTGGGAGAGTAATGAGGTGGGTGTCAGTCTCTTCTCCCTAGTACCAGGCGACAGAAAGAGAGGAAATGCCCTGAAATTGCACCAGGGGAGGTTTAGGTTGGGTATTTGGGGAAATTTCTTTGCTGCAAGAGTGATCAGGCATTGGAACAGGCTGCCCAGGGAGGTGGTGGAATCACCATCCCTGGGGGTGTTCAAGAAACGTGGACATGGCACTTGAGGGTATGTTTTATTGGCCATGGTGGTGCTAGGCTGATGGTTGGACTCAGAGGTGACTGCCAACCAAAGCAGTTCTATGATTCTGTACAACCAAACTACCTCAACAACCAGAGGTCAATGTCTGTTTGGAGCTTAGGAGATGCTGATGCTTTTGCAAGGATATGAGAAGCTACCAGGAGCTATCTGACATGGCATTTCCTAGTTCTCATACTAAAGGATAACAGCTCAGGTATAGATCTGTGACAGGCCCAAGCTAGTCCCTGAGTTCACATTCCTCAAATGTTTCACAGCTTCTGTCTGCTGCAGGTTAATTAGCAGCCAGGCTCCAGGATTTCCTGACAGTAAGCCAAAAGGCAGAAGCTTTGCAAGCAATACCAATGATGAGGAATGGTTGATTAGGGCCACGAGGATGCTGAGAGGGCTGCAGCACCTCTGCTGTGAGCACAGACTGAAAGAGTTGAGGCTGTGCAGTCTGGAGAAGAGGAGGCTCCCAGGTGACCTTCTTGTGGCCTTCCAGGATCTGAAGGGGGCCTACAGAAAAGCTGGGGAGGGACTTCTGAGGCTATCAGGTTGTGACAGGACTAGGGGGAATGGAGCAGAGCTGGAGGTGGGGAGATTCAGATTGGATGTGAGGAAGAAGTTCTTCACCATGAGAGTGGCAAGAGCCTGGAATGGGTTGCCCAGGTGGGTGGTTGGGGCCACATCCTTGGAGGTGTTTGCAGCCAGGCTGGATGAGGCTGTGGGCAGCCTGCTCTAGGGTAGGGTGTCCCTGGGCATGGCAGGGGGGTTGGAACTAGATGATCTTTGTGGTCCCTTCCAACCCTGACTGATTCTATGATTCTATATTTGAGAAATACTGTGAGAGAACAGTATTTGTAAATACCAAACCTACTTGCTCTCCTGGCAAGGAAGTATTTCCTTCTGTAACTGAAGGCTACTAGAAGTTTCTGCACACCAGAAAGAAGTTGTGTGTGTTCTCCCCAACGCTCTTTCTTTTTATCTTCCCTTTTGGTTTTTGCAAGCTATCTGCTACTGTCACATCTTACTCCTTGTTTGGACAAGCCCTGCTGGTGTTTTGGGATGGATCCCATCTGGAACAAAGATCAGACCTGTAAGCAAAACCTGTCCTGCAGCATTCTCCTAACAAAAACAAGGGTACTGTTGTACAGCAGGCTCCTGATGCAATCCTCCCCTGAGCTCTGGAGCCTGAGAGCTGGGATGGCAAGGCTGGAGAGTAACCAAGGGCACAGAGTGAGCTTTCAGAAGGAGCCCTGTGGTGCCCTGAGCTCCCTCTGCAGAGCTCCTCCACCATGAGTCAGCACTGATAGATCTGTGGAAGTTAAACCATGCTTCTCACAATCTCATCACCATATGTTCCTACATATTCATGTGTTCATTCTTACACTGCTAAAAACAGGAATGAAAAACCTTGTTCCACTCGGTCTGGTCTGAATTACAGTCAGGCTTTCATCTTAACTAATTAAATAATGAACATTCACCAGTGAGTAACTTGCATTACCATCAGCACTGCTCCCACAACTTTGGTTTCAAAGGATTTTTATGCATGAATTGTTTCTCAGGAAGCAGCCTGCTGCCTGTGGCTGCTGAAGAGCAGAGGACATCTGCCCAAGCTGCCAGCAGAATGCACCAATGCAATGTGCAGAGGACAGTGTGACATGGCCAGCAAGCCACCACTAAGAGGGAAAAGGTGAGAACTCTGCTGGCTACTTCTGGTTACATTTCCTAAGAAATTCATTAAGCCATTCAGACTAGATAGAAGGAAGAATTTTTTTACACTGAGGGTGGTGAGACACTGGCCCAGGTTGCTCAGAGGGGTGGTAGATGCCCCATCCCTGGACCCATTCCAGGATAGGTTGGGCAGGGCTCTGAGCAACCTGATCTAGTTGAAGATGACTCTGCTTCTTGCAGGGGAAATGACCTTTAAAGGTCCTAAATAACCCTTAAAAGTCCCTTCTGAGATCCTAAACGACCTTTAAAAGTCCCTTCCAACCCAGAGCATTCTGTGATTTTAGGAATTTTCTAACACATTTCAGCTATCCTGTAGCTGAGGCTGTCCTAAAGCACCATTATAGTGATTTTTGCACAGCAATCTAGTAGCCAGTCCTGGTTCAAACCCCAGTGCAAGCACTAGGGGTGGTCACTCCAGTGACGGTGACCATCACATGTCCTTGGTGGTAGGACATTTAGCTTTTGAGCATGAGATGAGATGACTCCCAAGGCAGAAGCTGTGAATCATCATGTCTCACAGCACAGACTTTCAGAAAGCTGCAGATAGGACTCCCTGTATTTCAGCAGCCTGATTGCTCTCGTTTTTAAGCCAAGAAGCATTGCCTCAAGTGGGCTATTCCTAGGCAGATTCTGGATGAAATTGTCCAGAGGTATTTGGGTCCATGCTAGCCAAGCAGTTGCCTACCTAACTACCTTGGAGACCCTGAGCCAGCATGTCCACTCCTTTGTGAAGTCCTCTGCTGTTAGGTTTCTGTATTTAGCCACTTCTGCTTCAGTCAAAAGCACTTTTTCCACGATTAAAGCCAGCAGGCCTCTTCGAGATCATTGCAATGCCTTCATCATCTGAGTGATGATGCCACCTCAGCATGCTTAAGCATTTGGCTCATCTCCATTCCCCATTAAGCCATGTAGGTTACATATTCCTGCTGCCATAAAAGACCTAATAAATTTGTCTGGGGAAAAAAAAAAAAAGCATCTGGAGTATCCCAAGTGGAAAGATAATTTGTTTGCTTTTTAACAAAGCTTCCCAGAAGCTCTTAAAAAGCCTGGATTTATTTCTCCTAAATTTTATGGTGCTATTTATCAAGGTGGTGATCAACAGTAATAGAAGCTAAGAGTGGTCACTGGGAAGGCAAGAAGTGAAGGCTTTCTATTCTGCTTCCCACCATGCAGTCTTAAAAACCCCACAGAGATACTGGCTCAGTATTCTCCTGGAAGCACAAAGTGTTGCAGCACTCACTGAGGAAGCAAACAAGAGCCCACTGGCACAGCAGGTCAGCTGAGGGAAGCAGACCCAGGGAAAGGCAGCTGTGCATGGGACATGAGGGCACAGAGAGCAATGTTAAAGGGATGCAAAGAGCTGCTTGAAGGTCAAGTGGCTGAGGATTTTTGCTGGATCCATCTGGAAGGAAAATGAAGCAAAAGTAAAAATGACAGATCACTAGGCCAGAAAAAAAATTACCTCTCTGAGCAGTCTCACTCTGCCAGGAACAACAGCAGGGCAGTGGTTGGGGAGCTCAGGGCAGAGAATGTTAGGTGAGCCAAGATGAGGAATAAGAGCTCAGAAGTCCTCTTCTCCTGCTGCGTGTTCAGAATAAAGAAGGCTTCTTGACAGGTTCTCTAGTGGCAGCCAAATTAACAAGGCCTGTGGGTAGCTGGAGAGCCACACAGGAGGCATCACAGCAGGGTTCTACTGAAGATGCCATCCCAGCTCAGCATCATCCTGCCCACGAGCTACCACCACCACCTCAGACAAGCCACTGGGCTTGAAAGCAAACGAACTGAACAAGTGTCAGGCTGAAGTGGCCAATGCTTCTCTCTTGTCCCCAAGTTGTGCACATTCAGTGATGCAGACCCAACACCCTGGATGGGTCCAGAAAGGCACAGCCCAAACATGCAGCACCTGATGGGGTGACTGCTGCATGGCCACTGCTTGGGAGTGGGAGCAATGGGGAAGGAAAAAGCTTTTGTGGTACAGAAAGGTCTGTAGGAGTCTGGGGAGAGACTGAGGGAGTTGGAGCTGTTCAGTCTGGAGAGGAGAAGGCTCCCAGGTGACCATGTTGTGGCCTTTCAGTATCTTAAGGGGGGCTACAAGAAAGCTGGGGAAGGACTTTCTAGGATGTCAGGTAGGGATAGGACTGGGAGGAATGGAACAAAGCTGGAAATTAGTAGATTCAGACTGGATGTTAGGAAGAAGTTCTGCAGCATGAGGGTGCTGAGAGCCTGGAATGGGTTGCCCAGGGAGGTGGTGGAAGCCTCATGCCTGGAGGTGTTTAAGGCCAGGCTGGATGAGGCTGTAGACAGCCTGATGTGAGGTGTCCCTGCCCATGGCAGGGGGGTTGGAACTGGATGATCCTTGTGGTCCCTTCCAACCTTGACAGATTCTATGATTCTATGATGGTTCTATGATTCTTCTACCAACAGAAGCTGCCTTCATCCCCAACAGCCTTAAAAACCACACAGACCTGCAAGCAGAAAGTCAGAAGCAAACCTTGTGAGCTCTCTGCAGACTGTGAGGATGCCAGAGGCAGAGCTCATGCTGTGTCCTTTGGACATGGCTTCTTGTCTTCTGTTTAAGCTTTAACTAGCATAGAAACTAACCAGCTATTGCTGCTGCACCCTGTATCACTGAGTCTATCTAGCAGGATTTATAGGAAAGCTCAGAGGTTAGGAGGTAGAAGAGAGATAAACCTCAGTATTCCTGTTGGAAATAGACCATTTGAGAGTTTCTGGCTTCCAGGCCAGACTCTGGAGGTGACTGTGTGAACCTGACAGCTTCCAGTGTGACATGTGAAGGGTCCTTGCCACACCAGCATAATGTTTGCCAGGATCCTCTGGATGAGCTACAGCATAAATCAGTCTGGTATTTTGCCACGTGAAAAGTGATAAAAGAGCAAAACCAGGAATTGACACAATCAAAACCAAAATGTAGTCTGGAGGACAGCACTTGAGCTTCCTGCTCTAGCCCCATCATGACCTGTGCCACCAGCTAAAAAGCACTCTGGACCCCAAAAGATGGCTGATGGAGGCTGCCTTTGGTCTTGCTGCACAGGCAGTTGTGTGAAATGGGTCTCCAGTGCAGAATGAGTTTGCTTGGAGCAGCAGATCTGAAATCATTCCCATATGTCACTTTGAAGAAGAAAACGACTTGGTAAGGCTCAAAACAGAGCAACCAAAAGCCAAGGGGAAAAAAATGCCCCCAAGTGCCCAGATCTTGAAGATAGACCAGTTGGGGAAGTCATTTACATCTGCAAGACGTGCCTGCTCCCAACACAGCCCTCACACACTCTGTGTGGTTCCCAGCTGGAAGGCATCCAACAGCCGAGGGGCAACTGCTGGAACATTTTTTACCTCCTGTGTAAATGTTAAGCAGCTCAGCAGGGTGAGGGTGGCCGCGCAGGCAGCCCGGGTGCCATCATCTGAGATATGGCACACAGCTCCTCTGTTGGCTTCAGGATGGGCTCAATGGCACTTGGGAAAAGCCATGGAACCCTGACTGACTTCTAACACAGATGATGGTGTCCTGCTGCCACCCAGCACTCGGCATTCTCTCTTTATTCCCACCCCAGCTGCGTCTAGACCAGCACTTAACCTGCACCTCAACAGCAAGGCAAGAAGTTTCTAAGCACCCTCTTGACAATACCTATTGGCAACTCCTTGCTTAAGTGCCTATGGACAAGTGTGAAGGGCTTCAAGGACTCTCCCTGTCCTCGACTCAGAGAGGGAAATGGATGCAGGTCAGCACGCTAGGCTGCCTCACAAGACCTGGGAGAGAGAGAGCAGCATCTGAAGCGTGGCAAAAAAAGATAAAAAGATTTTTAAAACTCTGTGAAGCTCCTTCCTCCAGAGAGAAGGAAGGAGATGGCAGAGCAGCAGGTCTTTGCCTCCTGCAGTCTGGATGTGACCCATCTTTGTTTTGCATCGTTAGCGTCACACAGCCTCTGGGCAGCTTTGGCAGTCTGTGCACTGCCCAAACATCTGCAGCTGTGATTGCTGACTGGAGGATCTGTGACGCAAGCCGAGGGCAAGAGCATGGAGATAGTGTGCAGCTACTGTGGGACTCCTTTCCAGGAAGCCATGTGACATACCACCACTGCTTGGTTTGTAAGAGAACATAAATACTCCTCCCCCACACGTGGAAAAGAATCCACAGTTTCCATGCTCTTAGAATCATAGAATCAGTCAGGGTTGGAAGGGACCACAAGGATCATCCAGTTCCAACCCTCCTGCCATGGCCAGGGACACCCTACCCTAGATCAGGCTGTCCACAGCCTCGTCCAGCCTGGCTGCAAACACCTCCAGGGATGTGGCCCCAACCATCTCCCTGGATAACCCATTCCAGGGCCTCACCACTCTCATGCTGAACAACTTCCTCCTCACATCCAATCCAATGTGTCCCTTCAGGTAGTTGTAGACAGCAATGAGGTCTCCCCTCAGCCTCCTCTTCCTCAAACTAAACAGCCCCAAGTCGAGTCTCGCTTTGAATATATCCAAGGATGGAGCCACAAACATCTCCCCAGGCAACCTGTTCCAGTGCTGCACCACCCTCATGGTAAAGAACCATTTTCCTTCTTCAGCTGTAACCCTTAAATGTGAAGCAGCAAGATGGTTGAGAGATGTAGGTCTGGTTTCCTGCTCTGCTACCAATTTCCAGCCTCTCTTGTGGAAGTGACCTCCCCTCATTCCATCTCTCCTTCCCACAGAAGGAAAGGATAAAAGCACTTTCTGGGCTGAGGATGATGCCAAGCTCCTGAGATGTTTACATGCTCCGGTAAGAGGGATCAGGAGTTGTATTACTGGAAGAAGCTTTGAGGCAGTCACACAAGAACTGATGCAGTGTGGCTTGCAAAAGAAGTCACAAAGCTGCATCCACACAAACTTGGAGGCCACAACTACAAATGGCTGCTGCTACCTTGGCTCTGGGTACAGCACAGTGACTTGCAGCAGCCTAGATGCCTCCCTGCATTCACTGTTTGCACAAGAACCAAGTTGTTCCTGCTATGGATGTATTTATTCTAGCAATGCTCTGTGGCATTTCCCCTCAAAGCCCCTCTTTGTCTCCTCTAGCACGAAAGGGGAGAGAGTCACCCAGGTCATGAGACTTACTTCTGTGCTAGGAGCTTGGGCAGTGAGCCCATCTCTCCCAGCATCATCCCCAAGCAGAGCTGCTCCTCTGGTGTGGTCACATCAAGCTGTGCAGGAACATTCCCCTGTCTGTTGGGGTCTCTGGGAGCTCCCAGCCTCCCTTTCACAATGTTACTTGTTCCCATCTCCCATGTCAGAACATTCTCTGATCTTTAGATAATTGCAGAGGAATTAGTGTTTTATCCAAAGGGAGAAGTTTCTCTGCTCTCCCTTCCAGTTTTAACCCCTTTGCTCTCTGTGGTACAGGTCTCATGGTTCTCAGACCCCAAGGCTGTGCAGTGTGCACCCCAAGGAGACATGAAGATGAAACCTGCTGGGCTTGAAACAATTCCTGAAAGCCTCCAGTGAGATAATCCATTCATTACCAGGGTAAGTGTGATGTCCTAAGCCTCATTAGGGAAATGGGATGCTTGCCAGAGTGAGGACAAGATAAGGAGCACTAATCCAACTTACAAGGAAGCACAGCATTAGGTGACAAGCTCTTCTCTGACGTCAGCAAGCACTTCTGACCAGGAGGCTGCTCATGGGGGACAGCTCATTACATGGCAGGGTCTGCATCAGGGTCAGCAGCAGAAACTGAAAAGGAAAAACTTCTGCAAGCAGAGCTCTCAAAATGTTCACGACAACCCCAGGTAGGGCTACAGGCTGAGAGCAGCCAGGCAAAAAGGGACCTGGGGGTGCTAGTAGATAGTAGCTGACCATGAGCCAGCAGTGTGTCCAGGTGGCCAGGAGAGCCAATGGCATCCTGGCCTGTGTCAGGAACAGTGTGGCCAGCAGACTGGAGGTTATTCTGCCCCTGTACTCAGCACTGGTCAGGCCACACCTTGAGTCCTGTGTCCAGTTCTGGGCCCCTCAATTCAAGAGAAATGTTGAGGTACTGGAATGTGTCCAGAGAAGGGCAACAAAGCTGGTAAGGGGCCTGGAGCACAGCCCTGTGAGATGAGGCTGAGGGAGCTGGGGGTGTGCAGCCTGGAGAAGAGGAGGCTCAGGAGTGGCCTCATTGCTGTCTACAGCTACCTGAAGGAAGGTTGTAACCAGGTGGGGTTGGTCTCTTCTCCCAGGCAACAAGCAACAGAATGAGGAGACAGAGTCTCAAGTTGTGCCAGGGGAGGTATAGGCTGGATGTTAGGAGGAAGTTCCCAGAAAGAGTGATTGGCATTGGAATGGGTGTTCAAGAAAAGCCTGGATGGGGCACTTAGTGCCATGGTCTGGTTGATTGGATAAGGCTGAGTGATAGGTTGGACTGGATGAGCTTGCAGGTCTCTTCCAAGCTGGCTGGTTCTGTGAAGGTGATATTGAGACTGGCTGCAGAAGTCTCAGCCATGAGTGCTCTTCGTCCTTCCACCACACTGGCTGCTGGAAGTGCCAGCAGATGGCTCTCAAGGTCTTGATGCATCTTTGCTGATTTCCATACCTTAAACAAGAGTGCAGTGAGACTTCTTGGGTGCACATGGCACAGACTTCTTGGGTGCCCCTTCCTGCACCAGGCTGGTGTCTGCCAGACCATTCAGCAAGACTGCTGGTAACTGGCACAAACATCTTCTGTCCATGGAGTTTTCTTTCCCATGTTTTTTATATTTAATACAGGATATCAAAACATAAAACAAAATAAAAGCTTTGAAGTGATGGCTTCTCTGGCATCTAGATCTTGTGACCAAGGCTCTTCCAAACTCACACTGGGCTCTGACATACACAGTCCAGCTCTTCTCACTTTTCCACTGTGTGAGAGTACAAAGCCTTACCTGTCCTGACATAGACAAGAAGTAACTCATCCAAGCAAGCTATACACTCCCCATTCCTTCCTATAGCATTTTATCAGCAGGACAATTCAACCCTTTCCAAAGTCAGTGTATTTTCTTTTTTTTTTTTTCTGCATCAGGGCTGAAAGTTCCCAAGGGCTACAGGTAATCCCACTGGATAATCCAAAGAATAAACTATGAGAGTCCATGCATTAGCTGGTGTTCAACTGGTGCCTCAGATTTCATAGCTGAGTTTGAGGTACTGGAAAAATAAGAAAAAACCCCCCCACATTTTCAAGATCATGGAATGATAGAATGGTTTAGGTTGGAAGGGGCTTCAAAGCTCACCCAGTTCCAACCCCCCTCTGCCATAGGCAGGGACACCACCCACTAGAACAAGTTGCTCAAGGCCTCATCCAACCTGGCCTTCAACACCTCCAGGAAGGGAGCATTGTTTAGCAGTCATTGCAGCTGGGTTATGGTTGGACTTGAGGATCTGAAAGGTCTTTTCCACCTTAATGACTCTATGATTCTATAAGAAGAAACAGATTTCCTGGTGGCACCAAGGCAAGACTTGCAAGCCCATCATGCTGCCCAGCACGTTTGGGTGGCTTGGCTGCAGCCCTTCTCCTCTCTGCAGAAGGAGGCAGCTTCCAAAGGACATCCATCAGAAGGTTGGGCTGAGCAGCCACAACCTCCCTGAGCAACCTGTGCCAGTGTCTCACCACCCTCACTGGAAAGAACTTCCTCCTAACATCCTGTTTCAGTCTCCCCTTTGCTGGTTTAAAGCCATTAGCCCTCGTCCTGCCATGACAAAACCTCCTGAATGAAACCATTGAAGAGATGCAAGAACTGTGCCTTGTTCTTTCAGAAAATCACATTTTGGGAAATGGTGATGATCATGGTGAAAACGAGAGAGCACATTTGTGGAGTTGTCCTGCAGTAGAGTAATGGCTTAACCTTTTCCTGTCTTGCTTTTACAGAAGCCTTTACGAGCTTTACTGTTGTTAGAGGTCAGTCATAATGAAAGATATTTCCTTATTGCCTTTTCCTTATTTATATAAACACAGGCCCTACATAATTAAACTTGTAGCCAAGTTTTGTAAATATTTACAGCTAATTCACTAGAATTGTACCCTGCAGAATTACTGAGTCTCTACCCAGCATCACCACAATACCCACAAGGTTTTGTCTGGACATCACTGGAGTACAGTGACTCTTATTGCAGAAATCACTGTAGCTGTCTCTCCAGTTCAAACCTGATTGAGCTCCCCTGGGAAGCTTTCTGGAAAGTGGGGAGAGAGGAAAAAGCCACGTGAAGTTTTCGTAGGTACTTCCAAATCTAGCTGGATCCCTGGAGAAGAGACTCAGACCTAAAAAAGCAACAAGAGTGATTGGCATTGGAATGGGCTGCCCAGGGAGGTGGTGGAGTCGCCGTCCCTGGAGGTGTTCAAGAAAAGCCTGGATGGGGCACTTAGTGCCATGATCTAGTTGATTGGATAGGGCTGAGTGATAGGTTGGACTGGATGAGCTTGGAAGTCTCTTCCAAGCTGGCTGATTCTATGATTCTGTGTAGAAACACGGTTGAGTAGGGGTGCTGGACCATCACGAACCCAAGCGTGCAGCCAGGCTGAGTGCAGCAGGTGGCAGCATTTATTGTCTGCAGATCCTGGAGCAGCCAGGACTGGCAGTTCAGCGCTTCACGGTTCATGCTACTAAAGCCTCTCAAGGTTGGGCTGCATTCCCATCTTTCTCCACCTCAGTGATCACACTAAGAGCAAAAAAGCAAACATGTATCTGAAGAGAGCCGACAAGAAAGCTGAGGAGGGACTTTCTAGGATGTCAGGTAGTGATAGGACGGGGGGTGAATGGAACAAAGCTACAAATGGGCAGATTCAGACTGGATGTTAGGAATTTCTTCAGCATGAGGGTGCTGAGAGCCTGGAAGGGGTTGCCCAGGGAGGTGGTGGAAGCCTCATCCTTGGAGGTGTTTAAGGAGGTAATGGATGAGGCTGTAGAGAGCCTGATGTAGTGTGAGGTGTCCCTGTTCATGGCAGGGGGGGTTGGAACTAGATGATCCTTGTGGTCCCTTCCAACCCTGACTGATTCTATGAGTCTATGTCTGGGCCACCTCTCCCCTGCCAGAGACAGTTTCCTTGCTGTGCAAAATGCTTGCTATCCTTATTAGACATTCACTTTTTCCTGACCCCTCCTGCCTATTTTACCAACAACAGTCTCCAAGTTAGCAAGAACACAAATGAAAGTTATTTAGCAGATTTACCCTCTGCCAAAACCATTTTTTTTTTCCTGTAGCATATTTCATTCAAATACCAGACAGCTCAGGCTTCTATCTGAGAAGGAAGAGCTTGGCTGGAATGTAAACACTGACCCAGATGTTTAACAAAGCCAAGTCCAGCACTTGAGTCACAACAATCTCATGCAGTGCTCCAGGTTTGGGGCAGAGTAGGTGGAAAGTTGTCCAGCAGAAAAGGACCTGGGGGTGCTGGTTGACAGCCAGCTGAATGTAAGCCAGAAGTGTGCCCAGGTGGCCACCAGGGTCAACAGCTGTAGTCTTGGATCAGCAGGAGCAGGAAAGTGATTGTCCCTCTGTACTTGACACTGGTGAGGCTGTACCTCAGCTAGGTTCAGTTTTGGGCCTCTCACTGCAAGAAAAACTTTGAGGTGCTGGAGAGTGTCCAGAGAAGGGCAACAAAGCTGCTGAAGGGTCTGGAGAACAGAGCTGGTGAGGAGCAGCTGAGGCAACTGAGATTGTTTAGTCTGCAGAGGAAAAAGCTGAGGGGACACCTCACTGCTCTCTACAGCTTCCCAAAAGAAGGCTGGAGTGAAGTGGAGGTCAGTGTCTTCTGTCTAGTATCAGGTTGTAGAACAAGAGGAAATGGTCTCAGAGTGTGCCAGGGGAGATTGGATATTATGAAAAGTGGTCAGGCACTGGAACAGGCTGCCCAAGGAGGTGGTGGAGTCACCATCCCTGGAGGTGTTCAAGAAATGTGTGGACATAGCACTTCAGGACAGGGTTTAATGGCCATGGTGGTCTTAGGTTGACAGTTGGATTTGATGATCTTAGAGGTATTTTCCAACCAAAACAGTTCTGTGGTTCCATAAAAGGTACTTCTGACTTTATGGCATCAGGCAGGATGCCATGACTGGGAGAGTCCCTTCTAGGCACAGCAGCTGCTTTCCCAGCTTCTTCACTTCCATTTCCTCTTTAAGGCCTGAACACATACACCCAGGGTGGAGATCACAAACCAACATCTGTCATACAGAGGTTTTGGGTTTTTTTGCTTTGAAAAAATATTCACCATCAGATGGCCACATTCTGGCCTGGTTTTAGAGTTAATGACCAAGTTGAGGTTATTGTCAATGGTTACTGCACACAGAGTTACTGCAATCACAGGGTTGTCAGGAAAGGGAAGCCAACTCCTGGTATTATTCTTCCCAGCAGATGCACACATCAGAGCAAGAACCATCCTTCTGGTGTCTGGCATGGCTCTCTGCTGGCTCTGCCAAACCAATTTCCCCAGGTGTGACATACACCCAGCTCCCAAGAAGGAATTCAGCCCCTAACTACTACCAAAGCTGTGTTCCTCAAAACCAGCTATTCCTTCACATGGAAGACACAAAGAAGACCCCAAAGTTCCACACGGAGCACCTCAGCTTCTATTTCACACCCAAAGCCCAAGTGCCCCAATTTGCCAGAACACAGATCCCAAGAGCTCCAAGGGCTCTTCTGAGGCTGAGCATCACCAACACACAGAAGCTACTCCAGCCTGGGGAGCTGATGCTAGCCCTGGTCTCACAGCCGTGCCCATCACTACGGCATAGCTGTTCTCTGCACCAACATCTCCTCATCTCCTCCAAAGGACACCAAAGGCCACTGTAGCAGAGGACAAGAACTGTTTGTTTCTCCCACCCTTGCTAATTAAATAGCCGTTGCAGACAGCAAGCTAAGGAAGATTGACCAACAAGGTTGCATCAGTCAAGCTACAAAAATAATTGTGTTGCCCAAGTCGCTGATGCTTCTGTGGCTCTGCTTTATCAAGGCTTGGTTTTAAGACCTGGCTCATGATGATTACCCAAGCAACAGCCACCCAACTGTAGCAGTTGCTCAGAAACTGGTTTTTGAAATGCAAGGCACTGGCTCTGGGTTTGTTTGTTGGGTTTTTTTTGAGAGGGGGAGTTGTTTTTAAACGTTTTCCTGCTCCACAGCCCCATTTTCCATCTGACATCCCTGTTTCACAACCAAACTGTGCTCATCCACAGGGACAGTTTCAAGACACTAAACCCCAGCTTTTCCATTTAGTTTTTGGGTTTTATTAGAGTTTCCCACTATGAATAGAAGATGTTTTTCCCCCCCAAAAAAACATGATGAATTTGAAATTACTCCCCTGCTGCCTTTGCAGTGTCACTCATGTGCTACATGTCCTAGGGACGATCTGCCATCAGCCTCACTCCAAGCTAATGTTCTTTTGAAGCTGTGTGCCTTCATTCTTCCTCCCCCAAAATCAATCATCTTCACAGTGGCAGGTTTTTAACTGGGCAACAGGGGAATATCACAGATGCTCAAAGGCCCACATGCTGCAGAGGGGGATTAATCCAGGCAGACAGACGTGTCCACACGGAATCTGCCTCATGGAGATGGTATTGCATGTAGCTCTTTTTTTCCAAGAGTCCTGTGGTGCACATCAAGTGATGTAGGGCCAATGACTTCAGCGCTCACATGAGGATTACTCATCTAATGAGGGGGTTTGCAGGCTCTGCCCCTGCCTTTCTGTGCAGCGCTGTTGATGTTATTGCACTGACTTCGGAACATTTGTTATTTAGTGACCGGCTCCGAGGTTTATATTGTTTAGTTCTCCCACGCCAGTAGCTTTGACCCCGCAAAGCAGCAGCGACAATAATCCCATGAATGAAGTCGTTCTGCGCACAGCAGCTTGAAGCGTACACTTCGTAAAGAGGGGGAAACCGGACCCTTGTGAGCAACACGGAGGCAGCTGTGCCATCCCCAGCCCTCCCCGCTCCTGCCCCTCGCCCATCTCTTCCCCTGACATCAGACTCGCTGCCCCCGGCAACCACTTGTCGCCGTGACCCCCCCGCTGTAGCGCAGCGGGCAGCCATCAATCCCCCAGATGTGCTCCCCTCCAGCCAACATCTGCCCGGCTCCGTCTGATGCAACCACAACATCACCACGTGGCCACGGCCAGCTGCTGCCCGCCGCCAGCCAATGGCAGCCC
>VWZI01017383.1:273829-311657 GCA_013396835.1 Psilopogon haemacephalus | reverse complement strand
GGCCGGAGCGGGCCGAGCCGCCGCGCCCGCTCCATGGAGGCCGCGGCCGAGGCCCCGGGGGGGCCCGCGGTCCTCAGCTGCTTCTCCTACAACCAGGACTGCACGTAAGCGGGGCGGGCGCCGCGGGGAGGGGGCGACCGCAGCGCGGCGGCGGCAGCAGCAGGGCCGAGCGGCGCTGGCCCGGCTCCACCGAGCCCCAGGGACCGNCCGGCCCGCCTGCCCCACGCCGATAGGTCGAAATGCGAGTCCATCCGCCCGCGGGGCGGGCTCTCCCGGGAGGCAGTGACCAATGGGAAGCGGTTCCGCCCCNTCCACCGAGCCCCAGGGACCGGAGCGGGGCTGGGCTCGTAGCCCACATAGGGTATGGCAGCTCGGAGAGGGGCTAGACCTATAGGGGCGAGCCCCGTGAGACCTTCGCACAGACGGGTCCAGGTTCAGAGGGCCTTGGGCGAGGCCCTTCTCTCCGCAGCCTGAAGAGGATGGGCCGGGCGGGTCCCTTGAGTCCACAAGGCCCTGCCCTGTTTGAGGGCCCCTGGCTCTCGGCAGGCATCCTCAGATGCTCCCAGATCTGGGCTCCGAGAGGCCAAAGGAGGCAGCAGATTCGTTTCTTTTTCTCCCGCGTCCCTGTTTTCACGCCTCCTGAAAACCTCGGGAAGCGTTTTCGGATGCTCGGAGAAGTGAGTTTCTCTGAGGGCTTTGGCCACTGACCACTTGTAGGTGGCAGAGCTGCCGAGAGCCCCGCACAGGCTCTCGGTGAGTAGCCCGGGCCAAAGCACGGCGCCCCCACCACCAGCACCTCAAGACAGAGGTTTCTGGGGCGCCACTCACCCCCCCTGGTTTTCCACCTTCGTTTAGGATCCACCAGTCATTTAAGAACCATTTCCAAGAGGGAAAGCAAACATCCTGGAGCAGTGAGCCACACACAGTGTCTGGCTCTGTGGGAGCCGAGATCAGCCCAGGGCACGGGGCACAAGATAAGCCTCGCAGATGCCGATCTCACACCTGGAGAACCGTTTGCTCTTCAGCACTGCTTTGCATGTGCTGCAAAGGTAGCTTTGCTGGGTGGCCCTCTGCTGCTGCCTGAGCCTGCTGGGCACAGCCAGCACAACCACTGCCTCTTGGTATTCTGGGCTAGCAGCTCATTTAAGACCTAGGTGTTGCTGCCTTCTATATCTGGAGCTGATCAGAGCCTGTACTTAGCATGACTGTGCCTGCTGCTTTTAGCAGTGGGAGCAAAGCTCCCGCAGCTCACACCAAGTCAGTGTGCCAACGTCGATGGCTCAGCTCCTGCCTTAGGAAACAGTCTCATTGCGTGTCCCAAGGGGCCTGCCTGCAGCCTCCCAGGTCTCAGATGTGTCTGTTTATTCCTGCAGCAGCCACACACCATACTAATGGATGACTTTACCATCTCACAAGAACGCTTCTGTAGGCTTCAGTAGCCTCGGATAGAAACCTGGATTTTTTTTTAGGTTGAGAGTGGAAACAAACTGAATTCATGGAATCAGTCAGGGTTGGAAGGGACCACAAGGATCATCTAGTTCCAATCCCCCTGCCATGCCCAGGGACACCCTACCCTAGAGCAGGCTGGCCAGAGCCTCATCCAGCCTGGCCTTAAACACCTCCAGGGAAGTGGCCCCTTCATAGGTCACTGTAGCAAGAGCTATTCCTTTCCTCTGCCTGCAGGGACCTTAAGATCTGCACTTCACAGCTTTTTGTCTCATCTTCACAGCTCCCTGGCAATTGGAACTACAATTGGATACAAGCTTTTCTCCTTAAGTTCTGTGGAGCAACTGGACCAGGTCCATGAAAGCAGTAAGTCTCCTGTTTGACCATGGTGGGATATTGACCAACAGACTTGACCTGTGGTACTGCACTGCAGTCTGCCTCAAGGGGCTGGTTCTGCTCCCAGCTATTGCAGAGCTGGCATCTGTTTCTGCTGTACCCATAGCAGGAGAGGAACAGCTCTGATTATTGCCCTGTGCACAGCAGCCTTTAGGGAGAGCTGCAGTCCTGGAGAAGCCTCTGAACAGTCAGCAGCACTTTAACAAAGGTTAAGGACTCCCACAAGCTTGGAGCCCAGCTTCTTTTTCTCTGCTCTCAGTCTGACAGCAGCACTTTGTCCTGCAAACCAGCATTAAGGTCATTTGCCATGAGCATGCTTCAGATAGACAGAAGGCTGCAGGCTCCCAGCACAGATGCTGGATTGCTTGCAAGCTTTTAGTCCAATGTGGTATTTACAAGCAAGATGTTTTTAACAGGTTTTCCATGTAAGAAGGTCATTCACAGCAGGCTCTCAGCTATTAGTTGTGCTCAGAGCAGCATGCAGTGTGCTTAACAGCCCAAAACAAGTCAGGCCTCATGGAGCACATACTCCAGTCTGGCTCAGGCCATTGCCAGAAGTGTTTCAGCTGAGATACACCTCACAGCTGTGATATGTTAGTGTCTCTCCACTGGCTGTTGAAAGAGCCTGAAGAATCAGATACAGCTGTATCATCTGACACAAAGTCTAGGCTCCTTTCCTCTTTATCTCTACAGAGGAGCTGAGCTGCTATACAGCAGCAAGCCATAGCCTTAGGTCAGAAATATTTAGGAGTTTGGATTGCCTCTGGAGTCAGCACAAAGGAAAAAGGCTCCTTGCTGGTCACGTACTCAAGGTGATGAGCTGAGACATGAGCAATCCTTGAATGTGCAGACAGCACAGCCCAAGCAATGAGCACCATTCAGGGCTACCTACACTAGAAGTCATAGTCCCTGATTACTTAAGTAGAGATCCACCAGCACCATTTGAATGGTGCCTTCTTGACACAACAGAAGGCTCTACAAACATCCCTGATGTGGTCTCAGCAAGACACACCACACTGCTGTCTCCACAGGCACACTAGAGAATCATAGAATCAGTCAGGGTTGGAAGGGACCACAAAGATCAGCCAGTTCCAACCCCCCTGCCATGTCCAGGGACACCCTACCCTGGAGCAGGCTGCCCACAGCCTCATCCAGCCTGGCATTAAACACCTCCAAGGATGTGGCCTCAACCACCTCCCTGGGCAACCCATTCCAGGGCCTGTCACCACTCTCATAGTGAAGAACTTTCTCCTTACATCTAATCTGAATCTCCTCCAGCTTTGCTCCATTCCTCCTAGTCCTGTCACTACCTGATAGCAAAAAAAGTCCCTCCCCACTAAAACTCTCTAGAGACCACAGCCCCAGTGACAGAGAAGGCTTAAACATGCCAGCTCCAGCTAAGGAGGGTGGGAGAAATTAGACACCCTGCTGGATGAAAGTCAGTTACATACTCACCCACACATGTTCACTCCCTCTAGGAAAGTCCCTGACTCAGTTGGGTCAGCTCCTCCTTATAGCCCCTTCCCAAAGATTAACTTCAGCTGGAGGGGCACAACAGCCTTAAATCCTGCCTTCAGGGGAAGGTCCATTAAGCCCTTCCTGCTCTGCCCTAAATGCTTTGTGCTGAGTCTGAGAAATGTTTGATAAAAGCAGCTGGTTCAGTACCTGAGTGCTGAGCCTTACCACCTGATTCCATTCCCTCTGGTTGAGTCTTGTTGCTGCAATCAGAGCAGCCCTAAGCCAAGCTGAAGCCTCTGCCTTGCTTCCCTCCTGTGCCCAGATGAAATCCCAGATGTTTACATCGTGGAGCGTCTCTTCTCCAGCAGCCTTGTGGTCGTGGTCAGTCATGCCAAGCCGCAGCAAATGAATGTCTACCACTTCAAGAAGGGGACAGAGATCTGCAACTACAGCTATTCCAGTAACATTCTCTCCATCCGGCTGAACCGTCAGGTGAGAGGCTGGGGAAGGGCTTAGCCAGAGCTGTCATCCTCTGTCACTTTGCTGCTGGTGACTTCCCAGCTGGGTCCCCTCTGCCAAAGCAACAGCAGCCTGGGTAGGTTTGCAGATAGACTGTGAAGTGAGACTGGAGGGCTCAGTACCTGTTGTCTCCTACCAGCTCCGTGTCAGGCTTGGTGACCTCTGGCAGAGGAGCAGGGTGGTTGTGGATATCATCTGCCACAAGTGTTTACTTCAGGAAAATGAAGCTGAGTCCTTGTTTTTGTAGCAGTTACACAAAGGCTTTTTGTTGGCTGCCTTCTTGCCTATTCAGCAGGCAGCTCTGCCAAAAAACCCACCTTTTCATCTTCCTTCCTCCCTTGGGTTCCACATCCTGACTTCAGGCCCACTTCTGCCATCTTGGTTGCAAATGAGCCCTTCAAAGTTGGTAGCAGACCCCAGGAGTCATCTGAACGTTGTGGATGAGGCAAAAAGCTGCTTCTCAAGTACTGCTAGCAGCCTTATTTTATTTCTGAAGGGGTTTTTTTGTTATTTTTTTTGTTTTTTCTATAAAACATTCAGGCCACTTAGAAGAAAGCTTTTAGAGTGTCATTCTTTGAACTGACACAGCCTCATGCAGCCCTCAGCTGTTTTGGAGGATTTTTAAAGTCCTCTTCTTCGTCCATAATTATTTTCCAAGCGTATGCCATAAGGAACAGAAGACGTTTTACAATCAAGAAATGAGCAGTCTGTGTAATTGTATATAATCAACCTCTCCTCAGTTAGCAACAGCAAGTCCTGCAGTAAGGCTCTCCCATAAGGAAACTCTGGGTTGAATTTCCAGTAAAGCTGTGTTTGACCAGAAGTTGCTCTGCTACAATTAAATCTCTCCAAAAATTGGTTTGTTTTTTTGTTTTGGTTTTTTTTTTTTTCACTTACCCTTACAATGGAGCTGGCAAAATGAGGATTTCTTTTGATCTGCAGATAGATTCGTGTGGATAAAAATAAGCTGGGAGGTTCTGCTTAGCAGGAGATTAGTGTGTCAATAAAATAAATGCAGGCTTTCCCCCATGTGCTGCTCAGGAGAGTGCCTGAAGTTGATGCCTGGCCTGGCATCTGTGTTCCTTGGCTGCTTTGTGAGCTTGAGCTCCTGGGCTGAGCTCATCATCTGGCCATAAGACTAACACACCTGGAAAGGTGCTGCAGGTACTTGGGTAGATAGAAGTGGAACCACTGTAGGTAGATTCTATCATCTGTCTACTTGGATAGATAGAAGAGGAATCACTGTTTCAGTCTCCATTCATGATTTAAACTGGTGGCACTCAGGTGCTGTGACATCTGAACCCCTTCCCTGCATGTCTGCGTGGAAGTTAAACTTGACTGAAAGTCCAGAGAAGGCCACATCCATTGTGGCAAACAAACCAGGAGCAAGTCTCAAACAAAGGCTGAGTGTTTTGATTTGATCTCTTTGAAGAAGTCCTCATTGTGCAAACAAGGCCCTCTATTGTTGTTGATCCATGAGAATTCTTTGTTCCAAGCTCCATCGTAACTCTGAAGTGTGTATTCAGGCAGATGATTTGTCTCCAAGTTCTCCCATAGCCTCCCTGGGTCTTCCTTCACTGCTGAAACCCTGCTGAGCTTTTTGGAGGGGGTTGAGATGTTTCTCTGGCTGTGTCTGTGTGCAGCACGTTTAAGCCCTCAGCACACAGCTCTGTTACCTAACTTGACACCTTCCTTCTGAAGTACTCAAGGAAAACACTGGGGAGCAGCAACATGTTTTAGAAGATGCAGTGCAGCAATCACAGCACCAGGAACTTCTCTGAGGCTCAGTCTGTGAGCACAGCGAATCCAGTTCTGGTGTGCCCAACGTAAGAAGGACGTAGAACTTTTGGAGTGAGTCCAGAGGAGGGCCAAAAAGATGATCCAAGGGCTGGAGAACCTCTGCTGTGAGGACAGGCTGAGGGTTGCTCAGCCTAGAGAAGACTCCAGGGAGACCTTAGTGGTGCTTTCCAGTACCTGAAGGGATCCTACAGGAAGGCCGTAGAGGGACTTTTCATAAGGATGTGTAGAGAGAGGACAAGGGGGAATGGTTTGAAGCTGAGAGCAGGGTTAGACTGGATCTTAGGAAGAAGTTCTTCAGTACGAGGGTGGTGAGAGTCTGGAACAGGTTGCCCATGGATGCTGTGGATGCCTCTTCCCTGGGGGTGTTTCAGGCCAGGTTGGATGAGGCCTGGAGCAGCTAAGTCTAGTTGAGAGGTGACCCTGCCCATGGCAGGGAGATTGTAGTAAATGATCCCTGAGGTCACTTCCAACCTAATCCATTTTCTGGTAAAAAACATTCCTCATCTCAGCAGGGTTTGCACTGTCATTAGCATGGACTTCAGAGCTGTGTGGAGGGCAGGAGGCAGAGAACCAACCTTGTCCCAACCCATGGAGAGTTTGTTCAGGCCTCCTTTGCCTGTTCATCTCCAATTCCCATCACTTGGCTGGATTTTGTTCCTGTTGGTGCCAACATCTCTCTTTGCTGCTTTGCCATCATCTGGAAACCTCCCTTCACCTGTACATCAATAGCTGCAGTTCTGGGAAAGCCACGTGGTGGCTTTGCCAAAATCAGCTGTATAAATATTACTGGGATGGTCTCTGCAATTGATGGTTGTTAGTGCAGAAAAGGCAAAGTCTTCCTGGAAATGCAGAAGGGCTCTGACACAGCCCCAGATGCTGTGGTTAGCAGGAATAGAAGTGGGAAAGAGTTTGATCTGGGAGCGATGGTGGAGCAGGGCAAGGATTTTCTAATGTGGGTGTTTGAAGTTAGTGACTAAGCTCCACATTTAGATACTAAATAAGTGGCCTCAATTCTAAAGAGGTGGAGGTTTCCTGTATGTGGATTTGGGTGCTCCAGCTTCAGGAGCCTGGATGGAGGTTGGCCTTAGATTTTTGTTGGGAGGTTTTTAGCACTCTTGGAAGGGTTTTCTAAGTCCAGCAAGTGCAGGGCTCCATCTGTGTTAGTGCCAAGTGAAAGCCATGCACTTGCTTAGAAAGCACAACCCTTCAGAAGATCCCAAGACAGAAAAAAAGCCTCTGTGCAAAAATGCCTTTGTGGTGACATGCAGAGATCTGGACCAAGCTAGGACACAAAGCTGAGTGATCATGGAGATGGTGGCCCCATGCTAAGGTTGCAGCTCTGAGCTTCCTTTTTCCTTTCTGCCTTTTTTCTTCCCATTGCTGAGCAGCTCCTGTCTTGGCTGGGTGGGTGGATGTTCCTGACAAGTTCAGGAGAAGAGGTGCAAGCACATGAACTTGGAAAGACCCAACCCATCTACCAAGGTGGTGTAAGTGTGCCTGAGCAAATGTTTCCCAGCCCAGTTTTAGGCAGCTCTGCAGGGCACACGGAGCAGAGTCATGCCTGCTGATGGCCAATGGAAAAAGAAACTTTGGCTTGCTGAGCAGATGGCTAAGGTTTAGCAGCAGTGGGAGGACCATCACCTAAATGTTCACTTCCAAGTCAGGGAAAAGCCAAGATGTGAGGCATGAAGTCCCATCTGTGGGCATGCTGGCAGGCAGGATTGGCAGGCAGGTCTTTGTGATCAAAAAGTAATTGCTATGAAAAGAACTGCGAAGAAGAGTTAAGCTGGGGGTAGCTGTAAGCAAGGCCTCATGGTAGCATATAACCCTGGTGTGTTCTCCTGTTCCTGGGGTTTCAGATGTGGAAGAGCAGCTCTCAAGATGAACAGAGAAGTCATGATGCTATAGCTGTTTTTGCAAGCAAGAGCAGGTGCAGGCAGCTCTCAAAAGCAGAGTCACACAAAAACCAAAAGTTGCCCACTGAGGGAGGATGGAGAGGCAGAAGAGGTCCTGTTTGTGTTACATTTTGGTCTGTAAGAAATTCCTCTTGGGTTCTTCTGACTGAAGATTTGGGTGTCTGAGCTGTGGGAGCAGCAGACAGAGGCACCATGCCCATGCTGGTGAGGTTCTGTGCATGTCCCTTGTGTCCTTACAGAGGCTGGTTGTATGTCTGGAGGAGTCGATTTACATCCACAACATTAAGGACATGAAGCTTTTGAAGACTATCCTGGACACCCCTCCAAATACAACAGGTAAGTAGAGAAAAACTCAGTGAGAGGGAGAGATCAGCTCTGCAGGAGCTCTGTAGAGCCACAAGACTCATGGTAGAATTTAAACCAGCCTGTGGTTTGTGTGTCCTAACCCAGCCAGACTCTTCTCAGTGGTCCCCAGTGGCAGGACAAGAGGTCATGGGCATAAACTTGAACATAGGAAGTCCCATTTAAACTTCTTTACTTGAAGGTGGCAGAGCACTGTAATAGGCTGCCCAGAGAGGTGGTGGAGTCATCTTTGTTGCCCATCTCTGGACATGCTCCAGCACCTGAATGCCTTTCTTGTAAGTGAGGGGCCCAAAACTGACTGCAGGATTTGAAGTGCAGCCTCACCAGTGCCCAGTACAGGGGGACAATCCTTGCCCTGGTCCTGCTGGCCATGCTATTGCCGACACAGGCCAGATGCTGTGGCCTTCTTGGCCACTTGGGCACGTGCTGGCTCATCTTCAGCCAGCTGTTGACCAGCATCCCCAGGTCCTTTTCCACCAGGCAGCTTTCCAGCCACTCTGCCCCAAGCCTGGAGCCCCAAGCCGTGGGGCTGTTGTGATCCAAATGCAGGAGCCAGCATTTGACCTTATTAAACCTCATACCACTGACCTCTGCCCATCACCCCAGTCTGTCCAGCTCCCTCTGCAGAGCTTGTGGGCAGCTCCCAAAGTGACCCAGGAGAGGAAAGCAGCCAGGCACGGTACTAATTCCCTGCTAGGGAGTTCCCGGGAGCCCAGGCTGCCACCTGATACTATTCCATGCAGGCTTCCAAAGCCCAGGGGCAGGGCAGGTGGCTGCAGAGCAGATCCTGGCTGTGCAGCCCGAGGTGGATCTGGCTTTCCTGCTTGTGGCAGAGCAGCTATTTTTAGGCACTGAGAAGGAGGCTTGGCCAGGTGCCTGCGGCAGCACTGCCATGCCCTGCTCCGGTACCCAGGCTGGGCTGTGGCATTGTGTCACGGGTGGTTGCTTGGGAAGCTGCTGCTGTGCTCATGCATGGTTTGTAAGGCTTTCAAGGGACACTCTTCTGGTGGCTCCCCTGACCTACTTCAGGTCTCAACAGATGGCCTCTCCGTGTGGATTAAACATGCTAAATACTGCAAATATAATTAAAGTTTAAAACCTTCCCAGGCAAGCCCAGCGGCAGCAGGAAGGGCCAGGGGTAGGCAGGACTGAAACTGCTCTGCTCTGGAGGCTGAGTGATCAGGTCATGGTTTAAGAGCAGCAGCAGCAGCAATCAGAGCTCACTAGGCCACGAGCAGGCTGCTGGGGATCACAGGACTTCGTACAGGCTTAATTTTTTAAAGCCCTTTTACTGCAGCAGCTGTCACTGAAATGAGCGGCGTGACAAGTGCTGTGCCACGCGTGCTGCCTTTGTCCTTGCACCATCTGCTTTGATCCCAAGCTTCACCCTGAGGATGGTGTGTCCAGGAGAATGAGGGGCAGTCCTGCCTCACCACTCTCTGGACAAGAATCTGTGCTGTGAGGGTGTAGGAGCACATGGCCAATGTGCCACCCCTCTCAGAATGTGTACCCTGGGCACAGCAATGCCAGCACAGTGAGGAGCAGGATTTGTTACAGACCCACCAGCCAGGCACAGCAAGATCTTTGGCTGTTCCTGGCCAGAGCCTGGCTCCCAGTTCAGCCTCCTCTATGCAGGGGAGGAAAATGGTGGGCAAGGCTGCTCTTTCTCATGTGTGCTGATGCATGTTGTTTGTCATGTGACTCGTGGCAGGATTGGCACAGAGGTCACAATGCTTGTAGTGACTTGTGTGTCACAAGGGCACATCTTGGGGGTGACTGCAGCTGCAGAAACCACCTTATGTGGATCTCCCCAAGCCCCAGATGTGCTTGGACATGCTGGCTTGGGGGCAAGGCCAGGCTGCTCAGACACAGTAACACTTTTCCATGCTTTTCAAGAAAGCCACCTGTGATGTGGCATTTCCAGGGGTGCCATCCTGAGCAGCACTATCTTCTCTCTTCCCTCCCGAGCCTGCCACTGCATGCACTAACCCTGGGTCCTCATCAGGGCTGGGGGGCTGCTGAGAGCAGAGGAGCATCTTCAAAGGCCGCCCGTGTCTCTTGTGATCCTTGCTCTGTGTCCCTCTGAGGTCAGCCCGGTACACTCACAGCTGTGTTTTCCCCTGGCCTGGTTTCCCAGCCACCTCTCCCAGCCAGGCGTGGAGCAGAGGGAGCAGCTGACTCACACCAGCCGCTCAGAGCTCGCTTTGTTTAGCTCCAGCCTTCTCTGCATCCTCTGCTCATGCCCCCCACCATGCTGCCTGGGCCAGGGCAAGGCCATCCTGAAAAGATGAGATGCTCAGCACCAGCAGAGTCCCTGGGCTGTCCTTGCCTTCCTCCCATCCCTCCCTCCTTCGGTGCCTTTTAGTTGCCCACGCTTTGCTGCAGCTTCACCCGGTGCCCACTGTCCCTGGCGTGGTGTAAATGCCTCTGATTGATAGGGAGTGGAATCCTGGAGCCCCTGGCTGATCCTGCAGCTCCTGGCTCCGCTGTGGTCTCTTTGTTTAGTTATAAACAATGACCTAAAAGAAGAGCTTCAGCTGATCCTTCCCTGCTGCTGGGCCAGGGCCAGCACCGTGTCCTGCCCCAGTGGGCCGCACACCATGTGTGTGTGCTCTGACTGTCCCTGTGTGTGTGCTGTGAGTGTCCCTGTGCACGCAGGCAGATGTCTTCTGTCGAAGGGTCCTGCCAGCATCCCCAGCAGCCTTTAACCTCATGGCTTCTTCCGCACGTGGGATGTGGTGGGAGCCAGGAAGCTCAGGTCGTGCTGAAGCCTTAAGTCAGATCGAGAAGGGCTGTGAGCACGCAGCCGTGGTGCAGGAAGTGAGTGAGAGCCTGTTCTGTATGTGACAGGATTCACCAGGATGGGTCCTCAGCCAGCAGCAGAATTAAGTGGCAGGAAGAGATGCTCTTTTCCGAGGTCACCTGGGGGCCGGGCGGGTGGACGTCCCCCCACACACATCCATCCATCCCTGTCTCATCCTGGAGTTCCTGCTTACTTTGAAAGAGCTGCTTGGGAACCTCTGTGCTCACGTTAGCAGAAAACCAGATGGCTTTTATGGGGAAGAATTCCCCCTGTGGTTAAAAATTCAGCTAGGTTGAAGTTCCCTGTCAGCCAGAACGGTGGCATTTGCTTTGTCTTTGTCTGCTTCCCTTTTTTCTGTTCAGAGAAGGAGGAAATGGTGCTGCCCAGCCCCACAGCCACTGCCTTGCTCTGCCAGGCTTCACACCAGGGCTGAATCTGGGCTGAGCTTCTGACCCAGCACCTACACCCTGCACACATCTGGGGGTGCCCAGCCGTGCCTGAGTCAGTCTTAGCCCTGACACCCATGGCCCTTGCTGCGTGCCTTGCACTTCTTGCCTTCTCAAAGGAGATGATTAGGGCAGGGGAACCAAGAGCAGTCCCCGTGCTCCGTTTGGGGCGGCCGTGAGCCGTACTGTCCCGTACCAGCAGGTGTCCCCACGGCCGAGCCATCGCCAGCTCCCCGCCAGCCTGCACCCAGGGCCAGACTGCCCCAAAACCAGACAGAGCCTGAGCCCCCTGCCGCGTCCACGGCCGCCTTTCTGCTGCTTGCAGTCCTCCACCAACAAACAAGCTGAGCTATGTCCTGCTGTCGTTGCCAGGCCTGTGTGCTCTCTCCATCAACCACGCCAACTCCTACTTGGCTTACCCCGGCAGCGCCAGCAGCGGAGAGATCTCCCTTTACGACGGAAACACTTTGGTAAGCGCCCAGCTCGCCCCTTTGGAGACTGCAAACAAACAGAGCCGCGGCAAAGCCAGCGGGGCCCTTGGGAAGGATGAAGAAACGCACTCCACCAAGCTAAGACTGCAGGGGAATTGCCTGGGGAGGCACAAGCCCCATCCCCCCTGTTTGGATGCCATGTGAAGCGGCCAGCCTCATGGAGAGCAGGAGATCTGTCTCCCAGTGGGGGATGCTCGGGGAAACGTGACCCATTACCCCAGAGCCCCGGGGCTGCTGCCACACCGACACAGAGTGACCGTAGGGAGTTTCTATAGGAGTGTATCGCATGGGAGTGGTGTGACCAGGGTGGTTCAGGGAGGGTTGGAGGTGCTGCAGGACCTGCAGAGGCCACAGGACAGGACCTGCAGCGGCAGCAGCTTTGCCACGCTGGGGGCTGGAAGAGATGGTGCTAGACCCAAAGTCACAGAGAGGGCGAGGTGTCCAAAGTCCCCTCAGGAAATCTGTCCCTGGCTGGGAGCAGGGTGATGATTATCTGCTGTTTATGCCAGGGCTTTGGGTTACATAAGGCTGTGGCTCTGTACGTGCAGCGGGAGCTGAGGATCTGCAGCAGGGGAGGAGCAGAGCGCAAGGGGAAAACTCGCTGCTGCTGTCAGAGGTACCAGCCAGGGCCTGGGCTGCCTGCAGGCACCAGGGCGGTGTCGCTGCAGCAGGATTTGCTGCACAGGTCAGGGGATGGCAGGGCTGCCAGCTCTGTCTCTGCACAGCAAGGGCACACCTGCCATCCCACAGCCTGGAGACGTGGGGAGCTGAGGACCTCTGCCCCTGAAACGAGTTCTCTCTAATCACAGTGGCCATAGGTGTGGAGTAAGCCAAAGGTAGGGCAAAGATTAAAAGTGCTGAGGGTGTTGAGGAGACACTGTAAGTGTGGTAGGATCTCATGAACCCATATCAGCAGGCCTTGATAGGAATGCCCTGCCCTTACACAGCCCAGAGAGCAACATGTCCCTGCACTCACGTCATCTTCTGCCCTGCAGAAAACAGCCTGCACGATTCCTGCCCACGATGGGCCTCTGGCTGCCCTCACCTTCAACTCCACCGGCTCCAAGCTGGCAAGCGCTTCCGAAAAAGTGAGTGAGCACCCTCCCTGCTGCCCGAGTCCTCTGCCCACGGCTGGCTGGGGAGCATCAGCTGCCTGGAGTGTGGAGAGTGGGACCTCTGAGCTGGGCGTTCCTCGTCACAGCCAACAGAGGAGGGGCACTGAAAGGACTCTGACTTGCAAGAAGCCACTGTATCGGGTTTAGATTGACCCTGGCTGGCAAACAGGAGGGGCCTTTTCATGTCCAGAGTTTCCTGGGTGTGTCAGAGAAGGGCTCTCTGCCCTGCTCCTGCGTGATCTTTCCATTTGTGTGTTTTGCAGGGCACAGTCATTCGTGTCTTTTCCATCCCTGGGGGGCAAAAGCTCTATGAGTTCCGGCGAGGGATGAAAAGGTCAGTCCCTTCTCCTGTGGGTGGCCAGTACACAGAGGGCTCCCAGAGCACCCTTGTAAACAGAGGGACAGGGGCAATGTCAGATCCTGGTGGCTTTGGCATCTTTAGCAGAAAGAAAACAAGAGTGAACATATCAGATAGAAATGTCATTGTGCCAGGACAGCCACGCTGCGCCCAGCTGCCTCCAGCAACTTCACTGATTCAATGCAGTGTGTCACAGAGCAGGGCTGATTGCAGAGAACAGGGCTAGACTCACTCCATTCACTCTCTCTTCTCCCCCTTCTTTCTTGAAATAATGAAGTCCCCAAAGTTATCAGCCCAACTCTTGTCCTCTCATAGGAGGTGCTTGAAAGGAACTAAGTCATCTGTGCAGAGCTCAGGTTTCAACAGGTTGTTGCAGCCTTTCTTCAGACTCCCTCAGCTCTTCTCAGAAGATTCATTCCTGACTTGTTCCTCTTCCCCTCTCTGCCCTGCCTGTGGTTTTGCACCCACCTCTGCAATTACAAAAACTGCTATGACTGGGGCACTCTGCCCCTGCTGAACCTCCACAGGAGGAGGTGCCATATGTATCCCACTATCTAGTACATTGGATATCCTCCCTGCCATGTGCAATACCAGAAGCTTTAGCTGCTGTAGCAAGGCCAGCACAGATGTTCACTCCACAGGCTGCTCTATGAGCAAGGACATTTCCACCTCTTTGGCTGTCTGTCACCAGCTCGAGGCTACCCCTAGCTCTGCTGAGCAAAGGGATTAGGGAAGTGCTCCTAAATCAGCCCACAGGCTCTGCAGGGTGCTCCTTGCCATGTGTGGGTTTCCCTCCTCCACATCCTCTTCTCTGCGAGCAAAACCAAGCAGTGTCCCCAGTGCTGTGCCATGAAGTGTCCTGTCCTGTCAGTGCTGTGCCATGAAGTGACCTGTCCTGTCTTTGCTTGGCCCCAGGTATGTGAACATCAGCTCCCTGGTGTTCAGCATGGATTCCCAGTTCCTCTGTGCCTCCAGCAACACCGAGACTGTGCACGTCTTTAAACTGGAGCATCTCACTGACAGGTGAGGGCTTGGCCTGGGCTAAGCTACCTGCCCCAGGGCTGTCTCTGCCTTTACCCACAGGCCTCCCATTCCCTCACCACATACTCTCCACTAGCAATACCAGCAGCACACTCTTTGACTTTGTATCCTGAGGGACTCATTCCTTGGAAGAGCTGCACACTACATCCCTGCTGCCAGCTTCATTCCCTGCCTGCTCTGGGTTTATTTAGCTGCCACTGTCACCTGCCTCCTTCTTGTGTGTCCAGCTAGGCCGGTGCACAATGCGTGCAGGACCTGCAAAGCCTTCGTGCACCCAAAACCAGGGTCTGTTCTTGATGTGTTTTGCCACACTGACTGTGATAGCCCCACTGATGCTGCTTTGTGACCCCCTCAGCCGGCCAGAGGAGCCTCCAACCTGGAGTGGTTACATGGGGAAGATGTTCCAGGCTGCTACCAACTACCTCCCAGCTCAGGTGTCAGGCATGATGAACCAGGATCGAGCCTTTGCCACTGTCCGCCTGAACATCTCCGGGCAGAGGAACATCTGTGCCCTCTCCACGTGCGTACTGACACCTGTGTCCCCTCTGCCACACCAGCCTGTGAGCAGGCAGCACTATCTCTGCAGAACACCACCAGGGTGGCTGCTTTATCTTGTGCCCGTGGAGCATGCAGCATGCTGTGTGCTGTAGCTGTGTGTGGGTGCAGATGTGTTGGGACTCCTCATGCTTTTCTCATTAGGATTCAGAAGCTGCCTCGACTGCTGGTGACTACGTCAGATGGACATCTCTACATCTATAACTTGGACCCACAAGATGGAGGGGAGTGTGTCTTAATTAAGAAACACAGGTAATTATGGCTCCAGACACATCTGAGACACAGTTTGATCTCTTTGCAAGCTAAGGGAAATGTCACCTGAAAGCACTAAATGTAGGAGCAGGAACATCAGAACTGACTTTGTGATCTTAGCTGCCTGATCTAAGAGACGTGGGTGGAAACCACGTCAGCAGGCAGGGACATGGAGCTTCTTGCAGAGGACAGCAGAGAAATCTCTGATGTGAAGGCAGTTGTGGGACACCTCAGCTTAGACAGCAGAGCAGGGCATGCTGTGCCTTAGGAGATTCCTCCAGCAGTGGAACGCTGACCACTGCCATGGCAAGGAAAGCCAAGCAGCTCCTCCAGGCATGAGCGGATGCTAGAAAGCTGAACTGGGGGTAGGATGGTGTGGAGTGACAGGGAGCTACCCTAAACAAAACCCCACAGAGATGCAAGCCTGCAGGCACGTGGGGCCAGAGCGGGAGTCTGCCTGCTGCTGGTCAAGTTTGTATGCAAATTGGATTCAACGCATAACCCCCCACACACACACACACTTCTGGGCTGCTTGGCTCCAGTTGTGAAGCCTTTGGGGTGGGGTGTGATGTAACATGTGCTGTAAGCTGGGAGGTGGCTGACAGCCAGGAAAATGCCAGCACTTTTTGGAAAAGCCACAAAACAAGAGCACTTCAAAGCTGCGCTGTCCAGCGCGCTCCGGCCGCCCCGCCGCCTGCAGACACCGCTGACGCCCGGCCCCGAGCAGCCCTCCTGCTTTGTATGTGGGCTCCTCTGAGCATCAGAGGACTGAAAAGTGCCCTTGGGTCATGAGTTATGTTACATCATACTATATCTCTGCTCAAACTCCATCCTAAACTAGCCAGGGCTGCTTTTCCCATCTAGTCCGCTCCTGTTGGGAGCCCTTTGGAGCCCCCTCTGTGATTAGAAACACTGTTTGCCTTTGTAACCTAAAGCTTTTGTGGTCAGTCTGGTCCCTTCTATTCTCATGCCAGCATTGTCCTCTAGCTGAAGTAGTCCTTTCCCTATCTTCTGCTTCCCCCCGTGCTTTACTGGTGGAGCACAATGCCCCCCTCTGCAGTGCTGTTAGGGCTGGAGGCAGTGCCTGGACACGGTGATGCTAATGGGTGATGTGCTTCAAGGAGACGTGGATGCATGTACTTGTCTTAGCCAGTGCTGGGGGAGGAACAGTTGGGATCAGAACTAACTCTTCTCCTTTCTCTTGCTCCTGTACAATCAGTTTGCTTGGCTCAGGAAAGATGGAGGAGAACAAAGAAAACAACCTTCAGCCTCCATTACCTCAATCTTATGCAGCAACTGTAGCCAGACAAAGTACAGTGCCTTCAACTTCAACCATGCCAGGTAAGCTCCACCCTGTCCTCCCTCAGAGAGATCAGAAAGCCAGTTGGAGCAAAGTGGAAAGCCTCCCCATTTCCAAAGGTCGAGCCAGAAACAGCACTTGTGTAACGCTGGACTCCCCAAAACCAGGCCAGGCATTTTCTGCTCTGCTTCCTCTTGCCAATGCTTCCCCTGCTCGAGCAAAGCCATGCCACAAACAGGCCTGCTGGCAGAGCAGTAGCTACATCTGAACTTCATGGTCTGTCAGGCAGAAGTTGCTGCCAGGCTGGTTTCCAGAAGTTGAAGCCATGGGTGTAGATGTCAGATCCTGCTGGTTTTGTGGCAAGATCCCTACAGAGTCTCCTGAACCTGTCACACCTGACCCTACCAAAGCCAGCACTGCATTATGCAGAAGTCTGGTGACTAGCATGTTCTATTCCTGAGCCTAAAGCTCCACATCCACATATGGATCTCAGTCTGAAATTGGTGCTTACATTCCTGGTGGGAGGATGAAGCCTTCTGCCACAGGAACCAACCGTGCAGTCCCTGGTGGTGTGTGCAGTCCAGGCGTCCGTGGAGATCCCTTTCTCTTCTGCAGTCCCCCAGCGCTCTGCCATAATGCCAGGGAAAGCAGCTCTGAGCTGGGAAGGTGATCAGCAGTGTTCACTGTTCGTATCCAGCCTCCTTCCACCCATTCACCCACAATGGTTTGTGTTTTCCCTTGGGCAGGTTATTCAGAGGACGGTGGTGCCCTGCGAGGAGAGGTGATCCCAGAGCACGAGTTTGCAACTGGACCAGTGTGTCTTGATGACGAGAATGAGTTTCCTCCTGTGAGCATTCGGGACCCCTAACACTGAGAAGAAAGTATTAACCTCTTGCAGAAGAGTTCCTGCTGTCCCCAGCTTGTCCCTGCTCACTGTGAAGCTTGAAATAACTAATGAAGTTATAGGGACAGTGCCAGGAACAGTACCCCAGAAATGGCAGCTAGGGATGGGGCAAAGGTGGCTCAAACCTAATCACTAGAGATGGATCTGAACAGAGCGGTGGAATGCAGCTGCAGAGTGATGTTCAGTCCTGATCTGACCTTTGTGCCTTGCACAGGTTTCTAGTAGTAAGCAGGAGCAGCTTTAATTTGACCATCTGGGAGAAAGAAAAGCTGCCTGCTCCCTGTTGCACTAATGCAATTAACTGCAAATGCATTGAATGCAACTGGGATATACCTGAACCTTCCCCGTCTCTCCATTTCCAAGTTAACTGGAAAGGAAAGTCCTTTTCCAAGTAGAAAGATGAAAAGCAAGCCAGAGATTGAAACCATTTTATGACTTTCATGTGGCACTTTCTCAGTTGCTATCTGTTTGAAATCTAACTGAAGCCTGGCAGTGTCTCCTCCTTTTCCTACACACACATTTCTTGTGTCAAGTATCTCAGCCCTGAAGGGACAGATGTTGGTACCATGCTATGATCTGGTTGTAATCAGATGCCCTCATAGTAGTAATGCATTAACACAGCAGAATATTGCAATGGGTTTCCAGTTGTAGACTTGGCATCCCTTGAATCCCTTGCTCTGTTTTTACATATCCTGCTGGTAGAGCTTTGCCTACAAAAGGAGAAGGTAAAAAACAGTCTTCTCAGGATCCCAGGATTTGTCCCAGATGCTGAGGCTGACCTCTGTGAGGCACTTTGCTGTAAGGTACAAGGTGTTACTCAGATAAAAGATTATTAGCTCATTGATGGCCATCAGCCCTTTGAAACCACGCTGCCTAGACCCAGCTCAAAGTGCATAAACCTCAGGTCAGTGCTCTTTTGTTACTTGTAACATAACTGAGAACAGAACTTTACTAGTGGCCTGCTCCTGTTACTCAAGAAGGATAAGTTTCAGATGTCCCTGCTCTGGTCACAGTCGAGTGGCCCTGGAGAAGCTGTTGGCCGTTGGAAGGAGCAGCAGGGCCAGAGTGGAATCCTTTGCTTCCTTCTGACGAACTTGCTCTTGAACACGTGGTTTGGGGACAGGCAAATACCAGCAAGCAGGAATCACACTGCTCCTGCAAGAGCCTTCCTGCTGGGGCTGTGCTGTGTAAAAGCAGCCCCAGATGCCTGTGCTCCAACAGCAGGAGCTTTGTTAAACGAACTTTGATCTGTCGCAATCCTGAGCCCTAATTAACCTGACAGAGCATCTTAACCTGTGTAGCCTCAGGGGGGGAGGTGGTGTGGGAGGGAAGGTGCTTCCCTAAAATACTCCCTGCTATGGTGGCTTAGCACTTGGAGCTTCCAGAGAAAGTCTTCTCGGCTAGGGCTTGGGCTTGCCCCTCTGTTGCTAAGGTGTTGAGCATCTGGCCCGGCAGCGGCGCAGGCTCACGCTGGCTGAGTGCGTACGGAGGGTCGAGAGGATGTTTTGATGCTCTGAATTTCTCTGAACTTTGCTGTTTTCTCAGAGCTGAGATCTTCTGCCTCGGTGACGTGTTCAGGGTGGGGGGGTGGGGGGGGTGCTTTTCAGGCATCAGTCATTTACGTGTAGAGAAGGAAGGAGAGCAAACCCGACCTTATCCAAGAAAAATGTTTTGACAGCGTTCGGCTTTGCGGAAACAGGGGAAGGGTTTTGTTTGTTTTCCAGCGTGCAACCAAAAAAAAAGGACGCTTTAAAAACCTCAAAACTTGTGACAAAATGGAATATTCACCCGCAGCCCATGCCACGAAGATGGCTTTGAACTTAAGACGTGCTTCTGGAGAAATGGCAGTGCTCAGACCCAGCGCCGCTGCTCCATTTTGAAGCATCTCGCCTTCCCCTGACCTCCAGCAAGATGTCAGAGGCTCAGCTGTTAAGAGCGAGGAAAAGCAGCTTCAGTCTAACATGGGATCTGTTGAGATTGTTGAAAACTGCCTCTTGGTTGAGATTGTTGAAAACTGTCTCTTGGTTAAACAGGAAGAGGGACAGATCAGACATGAGAAGCCCAAGGAGGGCTCATAACAAAAATGGGCTCAACAAGAGCAAGCGTGGATGTTGTTCCTGATTGTGCCAGGCCTGCTGAAGGATCCTGCAGCAAGAGGTCAAACAAGTTCAGCTCCGTGGGTTGCTGGCAGAGGTGGGGTGGATTAAGTGCTGTCAGGTCTGCTGTTGATCTCACATGGGAAGGACTGAGGCATTATTGAGATGGACAGGAGCCTAAAGCCTCAGTGCTGGGAGAAGCTGCATGGCCCTCACTCTGTGTGGTCAGAAAGTGTTGTGGAATGGGAAGAGCTACCTCAGCTCTGGCTGCTGAGGTTGTGGTGGTTATGGCTGTTTTCTGGTCACCTGCCACTTCTCTGTAGGTTTGTCAGTGTCAGTCAGGTTCCCAGTGGTGTCAGGAGCTATTGGTGTGTGCTTTGGGACAGGCAGGGCTCCACTTTCGGGAGCCACCACAGTCAGAAGAGTTTTGGGGTAGTGCTGTGCTGTTTGATGAAACCCTACAGGGTTCAGCAAGCAAGGTGGCCTGTGTGGGCCTGAGGAACACAACCAGAGGATGTTAAAAGTGCTGGGATTCAGCAGGAAAGGTGACTTCTGCTAGCAGGTTGCTCAGTGCCTTTCCAGACATATGTGATGTGTTCTGCACTTGGCTGTATGCTGAAACTTGTCAGCTTCAAAGCAGGGTTGATGTGAAGGCTTTATCAGGAGAACCATTTCATTAAGCCAGGTTGGATGGCATACAGCATTCAGCTCAAGGATGACTTCCCCTCAGGGGCACAAGACAGTCTTCAAAAACATCCCTTCCACATCCATTTTTGGCTTCCTCCAAAACTGCCTGAGCACCAAAGGATGCTCCTGCCTGAAGCCTTGGTGACAGGGTGGAAGGAAAACCCCATCCAGATGTCAGCAGCAGCCATCAGCAGCTCCTCTGCAGCTCCCACTCCTGCCCTGCTCCCTGGGAGGACAGGCAGCAGGACAAGCTCTAGCAGCCACTCTTCACAGCACATCTCTGTCATGGCTGCAGAGGACCCCAGCATGGGGTTGCATCCCCACTGCTCCAAGCCATGATCTTCATGCAAGTAACCAGGTTGCAGATGAGTCTTTGGCTCCATGGGACCAGGATTTGCCCAGGTTCCTCCTTGCTGTTTGCTGGAAGGTTTTCCACTTGTTCTGTTGCACCAAAATGTGACCCTGGTGATTTTAGGGGATTTTTTTTTTCCCTCAACAGCTGCTGGTAGCAGAGATTTTGCAGTGAAGCTCTTCACTGATAATGTTTCACAGGGGATGAGCAAGTTCAGGAGAGCCCAACTGGCTGCTTCCTCGTGGCAGCTCCTGCTCTGGTAGCTTAGACAGGCATTTTGGGCAGCTGGGACTCACAGGATTAAGCTCAGCTTATCAGTGCATTATCTGAGGTCCCTTGGGAAATGTGGAAGCTGGTGCCAATGGTTGTGCTTCAACACTGGACAAGTGATGCTCCTGAAGCCCATGAAAAGATGGATGCTGGGAGGAGGAGCTGGCACAGACCCTGCTGCAGCTGTGGCTGTGGAGATCACATCTGTACTGCTGGGAGACACCAGTCACATCTGGCAAGGCTGGAGCTGATACAGGGAGATCTGTGCCTTGCTTTGTGTCTGTCTCAGGTGCTGCACCAGCCCCACAGCTCTGCCCAAGCCTCATCCAGGAGTGGGTGTCCATCTCACCCCAGAATCTCCAACTCCATCCTGTGGCTGATGTGAAGTGGGTCAGGGTCCTCACTGCTGATGGTTCTTTGCTCCTGCTTTGCTCTTTCACTCAAAGCTTTTGCTGACTCTTGGGCTAGGCTTCCCCTCATCTATCTAACACTTAAGTGATGAACTCTGGGCTCCAGATGCCTCTGGAGACCCCAGAGGGAGGTGGTGATGCATGGCACACACTTTTCTCTTCCCACCAAGCCAGGTGGTAAATTTTTTTGGGAGGACTTAGCAAAATAAGGAGATAGGAACTCCTGCAAGCCTGGCAGTGCTGAACCCAATGCCAGCTTTCCTTTCCCACCATGCCAGGAGGTGAATTTTCTTGGGAGGACTTAGCAAAGCAAACAGACTTGAACTCCTGCAAGCCTGGCAGTGCTGAACCCCATGCCAGCTTAGAGGCAAAGCCACACTTAGCGCCAAGCCAGATGGTTCCTGTTCCCAGGACTGTCAATTTGGGGAGGGGGAGAGTAAATAAATGGAGAAAAAAAAAAAAAAAAAGTGCTCAGAGATCTGCCTTTGAATGGAAAAAAATAAAACCACTCCCACGTGTGTAAAACCCAACTTGACACACACCCTGTTGCTGGGAAAAGTAAGGCCCTTCTGTTTTGATTTTGGTAGATCATCTTGTGCCGTGGAGCTCAGCCGGGCAAAGCGAAGAGGTCATGATGAGAAGCAAAACAGCCACGCTTAGGACAGCTGCTGGGAAGTGCTTTGGAAAAGCCAGGAGTTGGAATTTCGAAGAACAGGATTTGGGAATTCCCAGGACAAGAGACACAGAGAGAGAGAGAGAAAAAAAAAAAAATGTACTAAACAAACCAATCAAGCCAAGGTGGGCCACTGCTTTTTCCTACAGCTTTAAGGGACTCCCTGGCCTGACTCCCCCTCCGTGTTGGAATTTGTGTCTGGGTGGGGTGTCCGTGTACTGTATGCACATTGCTCTGTTGGAGACTCTTTAGATGGTAGAACCACAGTGTAAATGCTAATTTAAGCAGATTTGTACGTACCCAGAATTTTATATATATATATATATATATATTATCCCCACGTTGTCCCTTTTCTAATTTAATGCTGGTGTCTGTGTATAAATGTACTTCTAGGAAGAGAGGTTCACAGCTGATGTCTTTGTACAGTCCATATGCAGCCATACTCTTTGACCCCAGTGATATTAGAGAAGATGCCATTTGCTGTGTTTCCAAGACAGAATAAAAGTCACACAGTCTGTCCCTGGCAGCTGGCTGCCTGTCTGTCTTCTTGCTGTTCATTGTGGGGCCCTAAAGATGTCAGTCTTGATTAAGTTTTAGGAGTGGGAGAGTGGGTTTGGAGGGGGCTGGTAGGAGGGTGGCTGCTCTCACATCACCCACCTGGCCAAGTCCACACCAGTCCGTGTATAGCTTGTCTGAAGAAAGGTCTGGGTGTGGAAATCAAGAGTCCAGAATTGCCTGGATGCAATCTTGTGTGACCTGCTCTAGGTGATCCTGCTCTGGCAGAAGGAGTTGGCCTGGATCATCTTTTGAGATCCTTTCCATTCTGTGATTGTGTGTTTCAGAAAAGCCTCACTCAGCTGCTGAGAAATCTTGGTGGTTTCTGAAGTTTCAGTTGCACCTTAGGTTTTGCCTTTGCAGCCGCCCAGAACTGGCCCTCTAAGAGCTGCTTCACCCCACCCCTGGTATCACAGTGGGAGCAGCTCCTCCGCCTGGAGCCCTGATCTGCTGGCAGACCTCAGGGCAGGGACCTCTCCCTGCAGTCACACCCTTGACCTTCCCATGCAGAGCTGACAGGGAGCAGCCACCCCAGTTCTGCACTGCAGACTTCTCCCCAACATGTTCCACTCCCCCAGCCCCCGAAAAAAAGCCTTTTCCAACCACTGGGACTTGGGGCTTTGCTCCATGGCTTTGTCACCATGGCAGTGGGACAAGCTCGGCACCCTGCCCAGGAGGAGGGAACGCTCAGGATTAGACAGGCAACTGGATCTAACACAACCCTGTCAGTAACCTCACCTGGCAGCTGGTGGGGCAGGTGCTCCACTTCCAGAGCACTACCTCATGCCAGCCAGGAATTGTCTCTGCATCCACAAGAATTCCAGGCTATCAGTACCAGAAGGGGTTTGCTCAGAGGGGATGTGCCTCATCCTCCCCTGCCTTTCACTCCTGTAAGGTCCACTGTAGAGGAAAGCCAAGCCAATTTCCCAGAGGATTTCTCTCCCACAGCCAGCTCTCACGGAGGGTCATTTTAATCCAAGACTTGGCTCTTTCTTAGCTAAAGAGTCCTACAGAAGGCTTGTCTCCTTCCATGTGCCCAAAGCCACCTGTGCTTGGCTCTGCCAGGGTGACAAGAGTCCTGCCTTGCAGCAAAGGCATCCTCTGTGTGCTCACACAGACCCGCAGCTAACTCACCTCCCTGCTTCCTGGCACAGAGCAAAGGGGATCAACTGAACGTGAGCAAAAACCTCTGCTGTGAGGGTGCTGGAGTCTGGGAAGGAGCAGGCTGCCCAGAGAGATTGTGGAATCTCCTTCTCTGGAGAGATTCCAAACCCAGCTGGACACTGATCCTGAGCAAGCTGCTGTGGGTGACCCTGCTTTGCTTTAGCAGGGAGGTTGGTCTGGATGATGTTTAGAGGTCTCTTCCCATCCCCACCATGCTGAGATTCTGATTCTGTGACTGCGGCTTCCAACCTTCTCCATAGTCAACCTCTAGCCTGGAGCCAGTGTGCACAGCAGTCCTGTTCACAGACACCAGGCCTGGGAAAGGAGCAGCCTGAGGAGTCCTTTGCTCAAAGACAAAGCCACCTTGCTCGTTGGTCCTGTCGGTGGTCCAGCATGGCTGGGTGAGCCCTCGGCACTTGGCATCTGCAGGCCACGTGCTGTGTGCTGCAGCAAGGGGTCACAGCTGGGTCTTTGGAGTAGTCTGCAGCTGTGATGTTGTCTGTCGTGATGTCCTCCAGAGCTTGGGCGTAAGCCCTGCTGATTGCAGGGAGCACTGCCTGATACTCTCTGGATGCCACATCCAAAGGCTCCTGTTCCTGGGTATCACGATCCAGGTTGAAGATGAGGGGTGGCTGGTGATGCTCAGCTGGCCCAGTGCTCCCATCACAAGCCAGAGCTCCTCCTAGGGAGGAAAGGAAAGAAAAACACTGGAGTCTTAGGCTGCCCAGGGATCCTTCCTCTATTCCTCACCCATCTGTGATGGCCCAGTCCCACCATGGCCCAGCCAGCCATTCCCACAGGTCCTGCTGCTGGTCTGAGAGTGCTGCTGAGGCCCTCATCACAGTCACAGCAGGGCATAGACTTAACTCTTTGCTGGGTTTGGTCTTGCTTGAATCAACCCAAGCTGGTTTTTGCCAGTATGTGCATGGAACCATGAATTCCAGAAGGTTTTCCCCCAGGTTTTATGATCTCTGAAAGGGACACAGTACCTGTGGTGTAAAAAGCCTTGTACTGAGCCAGCCGTAGCGTCTCTATCTCACCATACCTCCCAGCTGCCCCGCTGTTGGGATGGAGCAGAACCTGAAGGAAGAACAGAAAATGTGTCTGTCAGCCCCCTGGCAGAGAAAACTGCTCTGGGAGACCCAAAAGAGACGCACATTCAGAGACACACACTCAGATACACCATTTAGAGACACCATTTAGCTCCTCTGACTCTGAACGCCCAACTGAGGTTTGCTCACTGAAGAGCGAGGCAACAGCAGAAGGGTATCAGCATCTCTCCTGTGTCTTCTTGACCCTCTGAATTTACCTCCCCAGACCAATTCTACTGTGAAAAAGGGGTCAGGAAGCTGTGGAGGCTCTCAGCAGAGCAGGGCAGAATAACTTGGAGTTGAGACGTTCCCAGGTGCTCTGTGTCACCCACCACTGCCCCATGCCAGCAGACTCCTCTCTCCCGCAGTGCTCACAGCTCAGCTGGTGGCAGGGACATTGAAGAGAGCCAAACTGCTGCCTGGGGCCAGCAGCAAGCCACAAGCTGAGGGTGAGCTCATGCGAGGCAGAGGCTGCTGGGGTAGGTGAGGTGCTGGAACATCGCTGCCGGTCCGGCTCCGGCCGCTGACTCACCCTGCTGTGCGAGCGCTCCCTTCCTTAACAACAGCACAGGGCATGGGGGTGAGAAGGAAGGGAAAGGAGGGAAGGGTGGGTCGACTTTCTCCTTTTTGGTATTTGGGACACTCGATCCACACAGGAACGAACTGCTTTGGCACACTGGAGGGAGAAGACAAGTGAGCTGGACGGGTCAGCGGGCTCGGCGGGCAGATAATATCTGCTGTGGAGCCAATGGCTTCATCGAGGGATGAGTCACTCGAGATTTCCTCCCTGGGAATCGAGTTGAAAAGTGATTCAAGAAATTTCCACTGTGCTAAAAATGAGAAACATCTGCTGGAGTTGTAGGCTGCGGTGCCAAGTTGAGTAACAGCAATCGCAGCTGATGGGAGCGGCGATGCCGGAGCAGGTGCCCGGCGCAGAGCCCTGCCCTGGCACACAGCACCACCAGGCACCCACCTTGCTCAGTCCCACACTGCCTGGGCTGGAGGTGGCCACCACCTGAGGGGACCATACAATCATAGAATCAGTCAGAGTTGGAAGGGACCACAAAGATCAGCCAGTTCCAACCCCCCCTGCCATGCCCAGGGACACTCTACCCTAGAGCAGGCTGCCCACAGCCTCTGCCAGTCTGGCCTTAAACACCTTCAGGGAAGTGGCCCCAAACACCTCCCTGGGCAACCCATTCCAGGTTCTCACATCTCTCATGGTGAACAACTTCCTCCTCACATCCAATCTCAATCTCCCCACCTCCATCTCTGCTCCATTCCCCCTAGTCCTGTCACTCCCTGATAGCCTAAAAAGTCCCTCCCCAGGTTTTCTGTAGCCCCCTTCAGATCCTGGAAGGCCACAAGAAGGTCACCTGGGAGCCTCCTCTTCTCCAAACTGAACAGCCCCAACTCTTTCAGTCTGTCCTCATAGCAGAGGTGCTGCAGCTCTCTGAGCATCCTCATGGCCCTTCTCTGGACACGCGCCAGCATGTCCACATCCCTCTTGTAACAGTGGCTCCAGAACTGGATGCAGTACTCCAGGTGGGGTCTCACCAGAGTGGAGTAGAGGAGGAGAATCACCTCTGTTGACCTGCTGGCAACACTGCTCCTGATGCAGCCCAGGATTTGGTGACTCACCAAAAAAGTGTGAGAGGAGGCGATTTCCAAACACTCTGGGGTTACTTTGCTGCCCTTCATTGGAAGGTAAAGCACAAAAGGGAAATTCCTTCTGGAATTCTGGAATGTCCTGGGCTGCATTAAGAGCAGTGTGGCCAGCAGGGCAAGGGAGGTGATTCTCCCCCTTTACTCTGCCACCTGGAGTACTGTGTGCTGTTCTGGAGCCCCCAGCACAAGACGGATGTGGAACTGTTGGAGAGAGTCCAGAGCAGGGCCACGAAGATGCTCAGAGGGCTGCAGCAGCTCTGCTATGAGGACAGGCTGAGAGAGTTGGGGCTGTTCAGCCTGGAGAAGAGAAGGCTTCAAGGAGACCTTCCAGTGTCTGAAGGGGGCTACAGGAGGGCTGGGGAGAGACTATTGACAAGGTCTTGTAATGACAGGATGAGGGGGAATGGGTTTAAACTGGCAGGGGGGAGATTTAAATGGGATGTTAGGAGGAAGTTCTTCACAGTGAGGGCAGTAAGACACTGGAACAGGTTGCCCAGGGAGGTTGTGGCTGCTCCCTCCCTGAACGTGTTCAAGGCCAGGCTGGATGAGGCCTTGAGCAACCCTTTCTAGCGGGAGGTGTCCCTGCCTGTGGCAGGGGATTGGAACTGGATGAGTTTTGAGGTCCCTTCCAACCTAAACCATTCTACGATTCTATGAATTTGGTTTTAAAATCTTGGTTTAAAGTGGAGTGGGGGGGAAATTGCAGATGCAATGTGGAAGAGGTGGTGCAGTGTGAGCCTGCTGCAAGGAGGAGACTCAGGCTATGGAGTCTCCCCATGCTGACACTTCTTGGTCAGAATAAAACAGCTCTAAAGCAGAAATCATAGAACGAGTTTGGTTGGAAAGTCCTCTAAGGTCCAACCACCGTGGCCATTGAACCACATCCCAGAGGCCGTGTCTACACATTCCTTGAACACCTCCAGGGTTGGTGACTCCACCACCTCCCTGGGCAGCCTGTTCCAGTGCCTGACACTCTCTCAGTAAAGAAGCTTTTCCTAGCATCCAACCTAACCCTCCCCTGGCACAATTTCAGGCCATTTCCTCTCCTTCTATCCCTTGATGCCAGGGAGAAGAGACCAACCCCCACCTCACTCCAACATCCTTTCCAGGACTTGTAGAGAGCAATGAGGTCTTTCCTCAGCCTAAACAATCCTCAGCCTCTCCTCACACACCCTCTTCTCTAGACCCTTCACCTGCTCCATTACTCTTCTCTAGACCTTTCACCAGCTCCATTACTCTTCTCTAGACCCTTCACCAGCTCCATTACCCTTCTCTAGACAATATTCAAGGGCTCACAAAGCAGATACTGAACAAATTCATCTGCTTCTCGCCTTAAAGCTTTGCCCACACCCTGCTGCCAGTCAGAGCAACCCTCAGCAGCCCAGCTGGGACGCTGCCACCTCGGTGTGAATGCACTCAAGGCTCCTTTGCTAGCAACAAGCCAGTTCCTCAACCTGCCTCCTAAAACCCCAACACTGAGGAAATCTCTTCCTGTTCGCTGTGCAATTAAGGAGCTTGTTTCCACTGAGCCCTTTGGAGAAGCACACCCAGGTCTGCAGCTCATCTGTGGCTTTGTTATTTTAATTATTTCATTTTATTTTATTTTTAAGGGGGAGAGGGAAAAAAAAGGCAGCTTTTCACCCCAGAAAGCTTTTTGTCTGAACTGGGTGCTCAGCGGCTGCTCGCACGGGGAGGCAGGCACACAGCCCTTTGCCATTCAGCTCATGGAAAGAGCTCATTTGTCTGACACTTGTACCCTTGAGAGATTCCTGGAGGATGTGTTTATTTTTACTGCAGAACAGCCTTCGCTCCAAACAGGACCTTGGCATGGCCCCAGGCCTGTCACCGGTTGTGCCGGTGCTGAGCTGGGACGCTGAGCTGGGACGCTGAGCAAGGTTACCCTGGGCAGCTCCAGCAGGGAGTTGGGGAAGCTGGGTGATGAGGCAAGCAGTGGAACTGCCTTAGGCAGGATTGGTGTCAAGGAAAACCCTGCCAGATAAAAGTGGGGGCTGCCGTGAGCCGCTCTCAAGCAGGAGATGCAAGGCAAAACCAAGAGCGGAGGGAGCTGGGACAAGATCCTGAGTGCTCGGTGGGGCTGGAGCAGGGGGGTGCTGCTGTCCCCCTCCAAGGTCAACCTGTCCCAGGGCAGTGCTGCCACATGGATCCCATCCTCTGGGAATGGCCAGCTCATGCTGCCAGGATGGGCAGGAACAACCCAGCTGTGCTCACCCTGGCTCCCAGAACTTCATGGACTAAGCCACCCCTCCTAGAAAAGCACTGGGGGCAGTGGGGAAGCCTGAGGGAGCTGGTGGGGCATGGCACCTCAGGACTTTGTCCCTCAGTCTGAGACATTGGTGTAGGCACCAAAGCTGGAGAGGGGACTGGAGCAGAGCCCTCTGAGGAGTGTCTGAGCAAGCTGGGGACGTTCAGCCTGGAGAAGAGGAGGCTCAAGAAGACCTCATTGCTCTCTACAACTACCTGAAAGGAGGTTGTAGCCAGGTGGAGTTGGTCTCTTCTCACAGGCACTCAAGGACAGAAAAAGAGGACACAGCCTCAAACTGCACCAGGGCAGGTTCAGGCTGGATGTCAGGAAGCTCTTCACAGCAAGAGTGATTGGCATTGGAATGGGCTGCCCGGGGAGGTGGTGGAGTCCCCATCCCTGGAGGTGTTTCAGAGGAGGCTGCAGGAGGCACTTAGTGCCATGGGTTAGTTAATTAGAAGGGTTGGGTGATAGGTTGGACTCGATGATCCTAGAGGTCTCTTCCCACCTGGTTAATTCTGTGATTCTGTGATTCTCCACCACACCCTGACACCCAGCAAACCAGCATTCCCAGCAAACTACTTTTCCATCAAACCAGCATTCCCAGCAAACCATGACTCCTAGGAAACCATTGCTCCTAGCAAACCACCAGTCCCAGCAAACCATTATTCCCAACAATCCATTGCTCCCATCAAATCATCACTCCCATCAAACCATCAGTTCTAGCAAACCATTGCTCCCAGCCAATCATTATTCCCCACAACCCATCATTCCCAGCAAACCATTGCTCCCAGCACCACCCATGCAGGAGAAAAGGCTGAGCAGTGAGGAGCAGAGCTGAGCACGCTGGCTGCATCCCATCCACTCTCCCACTTTGTCTCCTGGTTCAGCAGAGGGTTCCACAAATACAAAGCAAGTATCAAAACCCTGATGGAACAGAAAGCAGATCCAAGAGCCTTGCTGGGAGCTGGGTTGTGGTGCTTGCAGGAGGGGGCACCTTAAAGGCAAGATCAGACTTTATCTGTGGGGCTGCCATCAAAGTCACTTTCTGTTGTTCCCTTCCCCTTTGATTCTGCAAAACTCTTGTGCAACTCAGAGCAGAATGTGAGGCCACACTGCTGCTTCTGTGAGCCTCGTTCTGTAGGCTGGCAGGAGCTGTCAGCAGCTCCCACTGTAGGGACAGAGTGCTGCAGGGCATGGGGCTGCCCTGCCTGGGCACCAGCAGTGGGCACATTTCCCAGCCCAGGAGCTGGGAGGAGGAGGGCATCATTCTGTCTCGATCTGGAAAGGGACATAAAGTGGCTGCAGCTAGGTGTGAGCCCCTGGGATCTTTCCTTTCCCACACTGGTGGGAAGCAGACACAGGGTGCTGGGCTCTGCTGTGTGGGCAGACAAGTCTGAGCACCCCTTGGAGAGGAGGCACAGTCCAGGGGCACACAGGATGGCACACCAAGCTGCAGGCATGGGCATTTCACAGGTAACCCCACATTTTTGACTAAGTGTGCAACAGCTCCTCACTAATCCAAAAGCCTTTTGGTCGTGATACCCTGTGCCCAGTCCTGCCGTAGCACCCAACCAGCTCCAGCTCTCCTCCTTCTCCAGGCCGGCAGGGTGAAACTCCCGTGGGGCTGTCCATCACCAGTCCTGAGCCTTTCTGTCCCCCACTTCCCTAGTTTAGCTCAGGGGTGGTGGGACCTGCTGCCAGTGGGAGGATGTCACTGGCAGGGGTGGCTCTGCCTTACCTTGTGCCCCACATCCGACCAGCCAAAGAGAACTGGGGACACATCCAAGCCGTCAAAGCGTCTGTTCAGGGGAAGAGATGCCCCAGCCAGGGCCACCAGCGTAGGGAAGATGTCCAGGGTGCTGGGAAAAGAGGGGGCTTTCATCACAACATGGAGTGAATCACCCCTGAGAGTCTCTCCAAGCCCACCTGCACCCCAAGGCCACTCACCTGGGGGGCACTTAGCACGCTGCTAGCAGGGGAGGGCCTTGGAGTGGGGAGCAGTTGCTTCCCATCACCCAGCACAACAGCTGAGCTCTGCAGAAAAGGTTAAAGCCAGCCTGCAGCAGGACTTGGCCCTGGCAAGCCCTCGCTCTGCACACCTCCCAGCCCCGGAGTGGCTCTGTGCCAGGCGCTCTGGGTGCAGCCAGGATCTGCCTCTCCCCATGCCCAGCAAATCCTGCACCCGCAGGGCAGGGGCACGGTGGGGAGCAGGGCAGCCCCCTCCTGTCCTCCTCCCCTCCCCGGGAGCAGGCCAGCAGGAGAAAGTGCTGGCAGAGGGATTTTTAGGGCAGTGCCAGCAGATCCTGTGGCCCCAGGGCAGAGCAGCCTGGCGCTGGCAGGGCACAGAGCAGCTGTGGCACCCAGCGAGGAAAACCGAAGCGGTGCTGTGTGTGCACTGCCACCAGCGCCCCCAGCCCTGACAGTGCTCAGCCCCCGCAGCCTCAGCCACCTCGCAGCTCGCCCTTGGTCACTTCCCGGCAAGGAGGGATGCAGGAAAGGAGTGGATGACTCCCGGCTCCGTGGGGAGGCAGAGGCAGAGTCTCGCTTCTGCTGCCTGCGGCCCCACAGCCAAAGTTCAGCTGTGGCCATTCCTCGCCTGCCAGCACACCCCCGTGCTGTGGAGGGACCACGGGTCAAGCAAAGTCCCTCTTGTGATGGGATGAGGACCACTTGGTTCTGGCACCAGCCCCTCACATAGCCTTGGCAGGGGCTTTCCTCTCCACCAGCTGTGTTGCCCAGTGGGGGCTGGACTGAGCTCCAGCAGGTCAGGGCACCTCGCTCACAGCCACCATATCTGGCCTCCACTCTCCATGTCCCACTCCTGCAGGGCACAAGTGTCTCATCCCCACCATCACCACCAAGTGCATCCCTCCCTCTCTCAGCCGTGGTCAGGGGGTGACCCCACACCTCCACTCTGCATCCCACAGCCCTAGGACACAGCATGACCGAGTGACACATCACAGCACTGCCCCTGAAGATGCAGTCATGGCATGGGAGCCAACAGGGACTCAGCCCACATCCTTCTGGCTGAAAAACCCAGGGCTGGCAGCATGGAGGTGAAACCTTCTGGGCTTGACCAGGACAAAGAAATGGCTGGGAGTGGTGAGGGGTCTCCAGGGTGCTGCCACTGTGCCATCATCCTGCTACTGCCACCATGCTGCTCTTGCCCAGTGTGTGATGGTGGAGCAGAGAGAGAGAAAGAGCCTCGAGCTACAGGGCCCCCAGATCTCCCACAGAACCAGTTTTGATTTAGCTGCTAAGAGACAGAGAGAACAAATAAGAACAAACACTGCTGAGTGCAACCCTGGGACAAGGCTCATGGAGGCAGCCCCTGCTGCCAGCCCAGCCAGGAAGCTCTCAAAAACATCCTGGCAGGGACATCTCTGCAGCCACCTCGCTGAGCTCAGCCCAGGTCCACCCAGGGCAGGCCCTGCTTAGTGTGCTCCTGGTCCTATGGATGCTCAGCACCCTCAGGATCAAGAGAGGTGATTCTGCCATTCTGCTCTGCTCCACCTTATCTGGAGTAGTGTGTCCAGTTCTGGGGCCTTCAAGGACATGGACTTGCTGGAGGGGGTCCAGAGGAGAGTCATGAAGAGGATCAGAGGGCTGAAGCACCTCTGCTACAAAGACAGCTGAGAGAACTGAGGCTGTTCAGCCTAGAGAAGGCTCTGGGCAGACCTTGTAGCTTCATTTCACTATCTAAAGAAGACCTCCAGGAAGGCTGGGGAGGGGCTGTTTAGAAGGGCTTGTGGTGACAGGATTAGAGGGGATGGTTTGAAACCAGAAGGTAGATTTAGGTTGGACATTATGAGGAAGCTCTTCACAATGAGGGTAGAGAAATGCTGGAACAGGTTGCCCAGGGGAGTGACTGAGGCCCCATCCCTGGGGACAATTCAAGGTAAAACCTGATGGTGCCCTGAGCAGCCTGGTCTAGCTGGAGATGTCCCTGCCTACTCTGACAAGATGACCTTCAAGGGTCCCTTCCAACCTGATTCATTCTGTGATCCTACGACCCAACCTCCAGCACACTGCATGTGGACACTCTATGGCTGCTCCCATCCCAGTGGATGGGATTGCTTGGAAGCCATCACCAAGGAGGGAGGACAACATGACTGCTCAAATGTAGGGCATAGATGTGACCCATGGGAGCTCAGATGTAACCCACAGAAAAAAAGGCATGGTCAAACCTGGCATCAAAGCAAAGGCCCCAGCAGCAGGCACACCTCAGCAGACAAGCTGGGGAAGGTGAAGCCATGCTGCCAGCCCCAGTCCCAGCCAAGAGAGATTTAACAAAGTCACTCCAGCGTCCTGCTGCCACCCAAAAGGCTGAGGGCAAGAGGCCTGGCAGAGCCTGGGGAGGGGCAGCTCCCTGTCTGCTGCCCGAAGGATGCTGTGCTGGCCATAAGCATCCTGGGCAGGAGCAGCACTGCCCAGCCCCAGCAATGACGTGGTGCAGGCAGCTGCAGGCAGCCAAACCAGCTCTGCCCACACCCCAACCAGCTTGCCCAACCTGCCCAGCCCCACGCCGCCGGCACTGCCAGCGTGGTGCAATTTGTTTCTTCACCACCCTACTGACCTACTTCTTCCGTGCCCTACTTTGGGTTGGGGCAGGGAAGAGCAGGAGCTCAGCTGGTGGCTCCAACAATTAAGTATAATTAAGAAAAGCCAACAAGGCAGTTTATGCAGGGCCCAGCGTGCAGGTGCAGGTCTGTGGTGATGCCTCAGCATTTCTCTGCTGGCTTCAGCTTCCCCAGCCCAGGGGCACACTCACCCTCACTCACCCCTCCACACCCTGCACCCAGGGAGAGCGTGGAGCTGGGGAGAGGCAAGGCACAGGCTGTTCTCCTGAGCTGTGTGGCCAAGGCTGACAGAGTTTTCATAACCTCAGGGGCAGAAGGAGACTCATGTGGGTGGTTAATGTCTGCCCTTGCCCAGCTCCTGCTCTTTCTGGGGGATCCCACTGGACAGGAGTCTCTCCTCACATGCAGAAGTCTCCCAGACATATCTGCTTTCATTCCCACACACAGATTTAGTTCCCTCCCCAGGTTCCTGGGCCTACCCAAAAGCTTGGAGGGATGAGTCTTGAACCACCCTCTTTCACGAGGGCAGCAAGAAGCCAGCCTAGCACAGGCTTGTCCTTCAAGGGATGTCCCCGAGGGTGGTCCTGTGTGCAGAGAAAAGCCTCCTGCCCCGAGGCACTGCAGGCACCAAGCAGCCCCTACCCTCCACAGCCCTCAGTGTCCCTCTGCATCCCCCCTGCATTCCCTGGCCAAAAGCTCAGAGCATGGCTAAGAGCACGGTGGTGACACCTTTCTGAACCTGAGCCATCACTCACGTCCCCCTGGCTGGCTCTGTGCTGCTTCCCAAACAGGGGAATGGCCTCTTCCTGTGCCAGGGCATTACCCTGCACCAGCCTGGCACAGCCCTGTGGCAGTGCCAGGCTGATGGGAGTACATCAGGCACACTGTGACTCCCTAGAAGCTGCCTCCCAAGAGCCTGGGGAGCAGCATGCCCCACGCTGCTGATGGCTTGCTAGATTTCCAGTTGTCCAACCTGCTGGACTGGAGCTGGGAAATGCAGGAGGTAAGGTCTTTGAGGAGATAAATGGGATGCCTGAGCAGGGCCAGAGCTGTGCAGTGGGGTGAGAAGGTTTGGTGGGACTTAGGGCATGGGGCCCAGCAGCCTGCCTTGGCTGCCTGAGCAGGCTGGCAGCTCTGCCCCAGGTCCCAGTGGTCAGTCCATCTCCCAGGCATGGAGAAGAAGGTTTGAAGGTGAAACCCAAGTGATATTCACTGCACACCCTGCCCTCCAACACCATCTTCCCTTGCTTGCAAAATTCCAGCTCCTAGAGCTGTCCTCAGGCCTTTAAAGGACTAAATAGCTCCATCTTATCTCAGGAACCTCAGAAACACCCAAGGCCTCCGGAGCCTACCAGTCAGGACCTACTTCTAGCAGCTGGGACACTCCCAAAACTCAGCAGTCTCCCAGGCCCCACCACCCTGAACTTCACCATTTGGTGTTTCAAGGGATGAGAGGGGATGGAGCATCTCAGAGTGCTGCCTCCAGCCCAGGCTGTGCCCCCACCATGCACTTGCTCCAAAGTGGGGTGAGGTAGGGGCAAAGAGGGGGGCAACTGCTGTATGGAGAGCTGCAACTGCAGCATGCAGAGTTGCAGTTTCTGCAAGGGAAAGCTGCAACTGCCACATTCAGAGGTGCAACTGCTGCATGCAGAAGTGCAAGTCCTGCATGGAGAGGTTTAATTGCTGCAAGGGAAAGCTGCAACTGCCACATTCAGAGGTGTAACTTCTAGAAGGCAAGGTGCAATGGAGAGGTGCAGCTGCTCACTGCAGAGGTACAAGCACTGCATGGAGAGGTTCAGCTGATGCATGTAGAGGCGCAGCCGACGCATGCAGAGGTTCGACTGCTGCATGCAGAGGTGCAACACAGCTGCAGTAAGGGCCCCTCCCTTCCAGCCTCCGTGGTGCAGAGGCCTCTGCGAGGAGCAGCAAGCAGCAGCAAGCAGCAGCATTTCCCCTCTGCTGCCGCCGGAAAGTTGCCACCTCCCGGCCCGGCCGCATCCTGCGCCGATTGCAAAGGGCCATTCCCCGTGCAACCTTTCCCACAACCGCACCCTGCTCCACATAAAGCCATTCACAAACCGCAAAGCCCAAGCCTGCTTCTCGGTGGAGAGAGAGAACATCGTCAGCTTTTAATTATCGGGAGGCACTCGGCCACCGCGGGCAGGAGGCAGAAGGAGCCCAGCGCCGGCTACTGCCAATGCCAGCCTCACAAAAAGCCCTTTCAGCTCCTCTTTGCTGGAGCATGAAGTCTTAGGGCCTTAGGAGAGGACAAAAGTACAGGGTCTGGCACAAGGCAGGCAATAAGCAGCGTGGGTAGCTGCTGCTGCTGCTGCCAAAATCCAGATGGTCACCTAGGTCCCGGCTCGGGCACTGAGGGTGCTCTCAAACTAGGGCAAAAGGGCTGCCCTGATCCCCACAGATGTCTGCCTGGGCTCTTACCTGAGCAGGGCACTGCTCGTCCTGTTGGCAGGGATGTGCCCAGGCCAGTACACCACTGCTGGCACCCGGTGCCCTCCTTCCCAGGTTGTTTGCTTTGCAGAGCTCCCACCTGCAAAAGAAAAGGGCAACACTCAGAATCCCACAGCCCAGGAGGTTGGCACTGATGGGAAAACCTCCCTGCCCCGGTGTTTTCCTGGGAAAGGAGCTACTCAAGAGACAAGGATGGGAGTAAATGACCCCAAAAGAGGATGACTGTGCTGGAAAAGGAGCTGGGTCAGTGGTGGGGAAGAGTTACAGCACTTTTTAAATTAGAGTAAGGGAGAAGTAAGGGGCCTCAGTTTGGCACCCCTTTGTGTTTCTCCTCTGCTCCAGTGAGTGATGAGGAGAGCAGCCAACTGCCAGAGCTGCCACATTTCCACCTACTTTTGATTTGGGGTGAGAATATGGAGCTGGTGGGAAATGCAGAGATTTCTTGCAGTGGCTGTGAATGGACCCATGCAGGTTGGCTGCTGCCCTCTGCACGGAAAAGCACCACCAGCCCCCCCAGCCTGCTGGCAACCTGCTTCATTAACCATCCCATCCTGCTGAGAACCCTCCTGTCAGCTAATTAACCTGTTCAGCTGTTTCTCTGCCAGCACCCAAAATGTCCCTGCTCTGCCCTTGGCTTTGAGGTGTCTGGTATGGGGAAGCTGACAGGTCTGTTCCTCCACCTGGGACGCTGAGGACTGAAACTGGGGTGCTCAGCACCAAAAGGGAGGTGCTGAGCACCAAACTGGGGATGCTGAGCACCAAAAATGAGGGTGCTGAGCAATGAAATGGGGGTGCTGAGGATCAAAACGGGTGGAAGGGTGTTAGAGAGCCTCTGCATTGGCCACAGCCCAAAGGACCCCCCAGGCAGCTGGCAGGGGAAGGGGCTGGGAATGGGGCAAAGAGAAAATCCCAACCCAATTCATGGAGCAAACTTCCCAGGCGCAGCCTTTGTCCAGCTGCCTTTCAGCGTGCGCATGGCAACGGCGCTCGCCCAGAGCCATTTCCTCCGGGCACAGCCAAGAGCAAGGCGAGGTCCCCACCGTGCCACAGCCACCTCAAGCTCCTCTGAGTCCCTGCAGCGGTCCCCACCCCAGCCAGGCCTCTCTGGGAGTCACCTCCTGGCGCGTCAGGCATCTGGGCTGACCCTGTGCTCCCCAGAGATGCTGTGGGAGTGGAGAAGGACATGTGTGGCACACAGGGATGCCAGGAGCAATACGGAAAAGGTTTCTGACTCTGCTGCCCATCCTGCTGGCACGGGCCAGGCACTTTCCACACGAACTTCTGGTGTTCCCCTCTCTGGGGCCTGCAGTGGTGGGACACAAGCAGCTCTGAGGTGTCTTGTGGCAGTCGGAAATGTAACAGCGAATCCAACACAGAGCCCAGACAGCTCAGGCAAGGAGCCAACCTGCCTTCAGACAGCAGTGAAAGCAACCAGTGGCAATTAGCAGCGATTAACAGCACTGCCCCTCTCTGCACACATTAAATAACTCATCCTCCCAGTAAGGAAACTGCATTTTAAGGGGTTTCTGTGCAAGGTCAGGAGGTCTCTGGGTGGGTACTTCCCTCCAGCCACCTCATTCCCTCTGGCTGGGCAGGACACCGGAGCTGCCCATGAATGAGCTCACATTGACACTCTGGGCAGTAAATGGGGCTGAGACATCCCAAAGCCAAGCAGGGACTTTTCTCCAAAGCCCTTTTGCTGTGGCGACTGTGGAGGTTGTGGTTTTCCAGGAAAGCTGAACTGAGCATTCCCATGCCAGGATGAAACCACTGGTTCCCCCTCCCACCATGCACAGCAGGTCCTCAGCAGAGGAACCTGAAATTTGGAGCCTCCCAAACCTGCCTCAGAACACAGCCAGCATCACATCCCCCCAAAAAACACATCTGTGTTTGCTGTGGGGACTGTGGAGGCTGTGGTTTTCCAGGAAAGCTGAACTGAGCATTCCCATGCCAGGATGAAACCACTGGTTCCCCCTCCCACCACACACAGCAGGTCCTCAGCAGAGGAACCTGGAATTTGGAGCCTTCCAAACCTGCCTCAGAACACAGACAGCATCACATCCCCCCAAAAAACACATCTCCATCCCAGCACCTNTGTGGTTTTCCAGGAAAGCTGAACTGAGCATTCCCATGCCAGGATGAAACCACTGGTTCCCCCTCCCACCATGCACAGCAGGTCCTCAGCAGAGGAACCTGAAATTTGGAGCCTCCCAAACCTGCCTCAGAACACAGCCAGCATCACATCCCCCCAAAAAACACATCTGTGTTTGCTGTGGGGACTGTGGAGGCTGTGGTTTTCCAGGAAAGCTGAACTGAGCATTCCCATGCCAGGATGAAACCACTGGTTCCCCCTCCCACCACACACCGCAGCGGCTCTGCAGAGGAAC
>VWZI01017383.1:256635-273240 GCA_013396835.1 Psilopogon haemacephalus | reverse complement strand
AGCTGGCAGCAGACACTAACACCCAGCTGGCACTCAAAACATCTCTGCACCAACCAGCTGAGGGATTTCAGAAGCCATCCTGCCCAGCCCCATCAAAACGACCTCCGAGATGCTCCAGTCCCACAAAAAAAGACCTCAGAGATGCTCCAGTCCCATCGAAAAGACCTCTGAGATGATCCAGTCCCACAAAAAAAGACCTCTGAGATGCTCCAGTCCAACCATCACCCTAAGACCACCATGGCCATTAAAGTGCCTTTCCCAGTCACTCCACTGCCCTGCCAGCCTGATGTCCTCCCCAGACTTCCCAGCGTTGCCAGGGCTGGGGGTGCTTTCCAAGGGCAGCAAAGAGCTGGAAAGGGGCCATGTTTTCCTTAGCTTTGTTCCTCAACACTGGACTGCCTGTCCCATCTGCTCCGGCTTGTGCCTGCCGGTTGCTCAAGAGCTGCCCAGGTCGGCAGCACAGTTTGTTTACTAAAAAAAAAAAGAAATAACTTAAGGTTAGGATTTCATCCCAAGGAAGGGCTTTGGGAATGGGGAAGCTGGGTGTCAGGAAGCGGAGGAGGAAAGAGGGAATGAGGAGCAGAGCCGTGGCCCCTCCGCTGCCACCGCTCCCTCCCCGCTGACCCCGAGCGGAGAGGGGGAGCCAGGAGCCAGCCCGGGGCGCCTCTGCACTGCGTAACACGAGCAGGAGTGGGAAGCGCCTGACTCATGCATGCCTCTGGCTGCTGGGGCTGAAAGAAACCCACCGAGCAGATGGCGTGGCCGGAAAGGGAGAGAAGGCAGCGAAAGAAAAACACCCAGCACACGGTGGAAAGAAAGAAAAGCAAAGTCCGGAGCTGCTGGGAGAGCTGGGGGCTGTCAGACACACCCAGAGCTGATGGTGCTCGGGTGGTGAGAGCATCCCACCTCCAAATCCAGCTGCTACTCACCTTGAGCTCTGGGGTGACAGGGCTTGGGGCCCTCCCAGCAGTATCCCACCTCCAAATCCAGCTGCTACTCACCTTGAGCTCTGGGGTGACAGGGCTTGGGGCCCTCCCAGCAGTATCCCACCTCCAAATCCAGCTGCTACTCACCTTGAGCTCTGGGGTGACAGAGATTGAGACCCCCCCAGCAGTATCCCACCTCCAAATCCAGCTGCTATTCACCTTGAGCTCTGGGGTGACAGAGATTGAGACCCCCCCCAGCACCACCACCAGCTGTATCCCACCTCTAAATCCAGTAGTATTCACCTTGAGCTCTGGGGTGACAGGGATTGGCGCTCCCCAGCATCACCACCAGCAATATCCCATATCCAAAACCAGCAGATACTCACCTTGAGCTCTGAGGTGACAGGGATTGGGGCCCCCCAGTACCACCCTAAGCAATATCCCATCTCCAAATCCAGCAGCTATTCACTCTGAGCTCTGGGGTGACAGGGATTGGGCCCCGCCAGCACCACCCCCAGCAGCAGTTTCAGTGGAAAACTTGACTGCTCAAAAATACAAAAATCATCCTGGGGTGTTTTCAGGGCAACATGGCCCAGGGTAGCAGCCAGTGGAAAGGAGAGGAGGTGAAATGTTCCCTGTGTCCCCCCCAGTGGGGTTTGTGAAGCAGTTCCCCTGCACCCCAGGTTACCTCTCTGCCTCTGCCAGGCCCCCACGAATGGCCCCAGGCGTCCAGCCAGCTCACACTTCTCTGCCCAGGGGCCATTGTCACCTGCAAGAGAAAAAAATGTCCCCACGAGTGACACCGCCACAGTGCGGCGGGGAGCGAGGACAAGCAATCCCTGCCCCCCTCTTTCCCACCCCCATGCTGCATTCCCACACCAGCAAGAGCTGGGGGTTATTTCCCTTTATTTCTAAAGGTTTCTTTCCAAGGGCCAGAGCTGCCCAGGTGCTGGGTGTGAGGCTGGAGCAGAGCTGGGGCGTGGGGGGGGACACAGCTGCCGCCAGCTTTGGGTGTTAATGAGCGGTTCCTGTCCTTGGGAGCAAGACATCCTCATTAGGGAGCAGCTCAGAGAGCGGATTTGGGCTTCTTAATGAGTGAGGATTTGTGTTCTAATTAGGCCCTGCCGGTTCAGCCAAAGGTGGGGGACAGGGTGGGGACCCAGCTGAGTGGCCATGGTAGCCCAGGACCCCTGTCCCCATCATGGGGGAGCTTGGCCGTGGCTGCTGATCGCTCTCCAGCCAGAGAACAGCCAAGAGCATGGAGGGAAGAAGACAAACAGAGGTCCTGACTCCCCCCACCACCAACCCCTGCACTTCCCCGGGGCTGGTGCCAGTGTAGCCACCAGTGTCACCTCCAACCAGCACGGCTGCCTTTTTCTGCTGTACCTGTGAACCACAGCAGAGTGCTGCCCTTGGCATGGCTGTCAGCCACCTGCTTTATCCATCCCACCAAGGTGTCCATCTCGCTCAGGGCAGCTCCATAGATGCCCGAGGCAGGTGGTGGCAGTGAGGGCACCTCCAGTGGGACATGCACGTGGGCCAGTGCCAGGTAGAGGAAGAAGGGGCGGCTGCTGTCACTGTGCAGGGGAGACAGGGAGAGCACTCAGATGGGTCAGGGAAGGGAAAGAGCAGCAGCAGGTCATTGGGGTGGTGGCACTGCTGAGGCTGGGGACACAGACCAGTAGTCCTTCTCGCCAGGAGCTCTGCAGCCACCTCAGCCTCTGTCACAGCTCCTGGGGGAAAAACCACCCTCAGCCAGCTGCCAACTCTGCGGGCCCCCCCTCTCCTTGCAGGGGGACTGCTTGGCTCAGTGTCAGCCACTTCTCCTACTGAACCTCTCCTCATCGCTCACAGTCCTTCCATCTGGGACAAGCCTGCCCCTTTCTCCATCCCCAGTGGCATGCCAACCACCAACCAAACACCCTGCACCAGCACACCCCTGGCACCCACCTGCTTCCCTCCTCTCTCTCTCCGGGCCCATCTTCATAGTGTCACAGAATGGTCTGGATTGGAAGGGACCTCAAAGACCATCCAGTTCCAACCTCCATGCCACAGGCAGGAACACTTCCTACTAGCCCAGGTTCCTTAAGGCTCCATCCAACCTGGCCTTAAACACCTCCAGGGAGGGGGCATCCACAACCTCTCTAGGCAAGCCATTGCAGCGTCTCACCACCCTCAGAATAAAGAGCTTCTTCCTAATGTCTAACTCCACTCTTGTCTCCCTCCCCAGCAAGCTGTTGCTGACCCCAGCAGTGATTCCAGCAGCAGGAGGAGGCAGCCCCCGACCCCCAGCAGCCCTGGACAGGGAGTGCGGCACGTTCGCCCGCCCGCGCTGCCCGCTGCCTGTTTGCCTTCCACCCAGCAGAGGACACGTCCTGTTTTCTTGTTTACAGCTATATTTATCTCCTCCGACCAGGCCTGCTCTTCCTCAGGGACCTCGGAGGGGAAGGGTGGGCTGGGGAGCAGCCAGGAGAGGCCGGATCCCAGGGACGTGCCCCATGCCGCGCAGGCGCCCCAGCCTGGCCACCCCATCTCTGCCTGCAGGAGCTGTCGGGGCCCCTCTGACGTGCGTTTTGGCACTTCCTTCCTTTACCCAGCACCCACCTGGCGATGGAAAATTAGTAAATCCCATCCTGTCTGGACCTGCCACATCCTTCCCCGGCAGTGCTGGAGCTCAGCAAAGGGCTGCGTGTCCCCAGCATCCAGCCCAGCCCCTGCGGAACACTGTGGGCTAGGGGATGGGGGGGGTTGTGCTGAGGCTTCTCCTGCAAATTTCTGCTGCAGAAGGCTATGTGGCACCTTTCCCCAAAGACCCTGGTGTGGGGAGAGCTGCTTCTCTCAGCTCACATCCCACCCAGGACTCCAGTATCCAGATGGACTCAGGATGACGGCGCTCAGAGTGTATGAAAAGGCCACAGAGAGGCCAGAGAGGGTCACAGGAGGGCCACAGGAGAGGGCTGGAGCACCTCTCCCATGAGCTCAGGCTGAGAGAGTTCAGCCTGGAGAGGAAAAAGCTCCGAGGAATCTTTCTTGTGGCCTTTCAGTACCTGAAGGGGCTAGAGGAAAGCTGGGGAGGGACTGTCTGTAAGGGGCTGTGGCTACAGGACAAGGGGCAATGGTTTGAAACCAGAGCAGGGGAGTCTTAGATTGGACATTAGGAAGAAGTTCTTTACTCTGAGGGTGGTGACACACTGGAACAGGTTGCCCAGAGAAGCTGTGGATGTTCCCTCTCTGGAAGTTTAAGGCCAGCTCGGCTGAAGCCTTGAGCAACCTGAGCTAGTGGGAGGTGTCCCTGCCCATGGCAGGGAGGTTGGAACTGGAGGATCTTTCAGGTCCTTTCCAGACTGAAGCCATTCCATGATTCCACTGTTCTATGTCAGCATTATCTTCGAGAATCGATCAAACTTTTAATCAACAACTTAAGACAAAGGTCCCTGACTTTTGCTCCCATATTTGCTGTGCTCGAAGCATCCCGGGGCAGAGCCAAGTCTCACCACCACGAATTGCTCAACCTTGACACGTCTGGTTAACAAAACACTGAGATGACAAATCCAGTGTTCTTTTGTTGCCCTGTAATGAATGAGTCAGGCTGAGGAAAACTGGAATAAGCCATCAAAGAGAAGGAGGGAAAAGGCAGGCACCTGCTTAATCCTGTTCTCTGGTGAACGCAGATAACCCCAAAACACTGCTGGGAGTTTAAAGGCTTCTCCTATTAACCCAGAGCTCACACACTTGGGTTCACAGCCTCACAGCTGCCCCACAGCTGCCTCACAGGCTAGGGGGCTGGGGGTTTGAACAGCAAGAGGGACCACTCACTGCTGCCCACTGCTTGGGTACCCTCCCCCAGCCCTGTGACAAGCTGGGACAGCCTGACCGTGCCACGCTGCCACCGGTTCTTGGCACCCAAAGGGGACAAACAACAGGTGCTGTGTGCTCCAAGCAGTACCCAGGCTCATAAGGAGACCTTTCCCCACAGTCCCTCGTTTGCCTTCATTAACCAAACCTTTCCCCAAGCACACCCCCACTGTGGCCCTTTCCTGGCTCTGTGCTGTGGCAGGATGTGGGCACAGGACAGGGCTGCCTGGCTGCAGGGAGCGTTCTGCAGAGTCACAGCTCAGGATCCACCTGCCGTGGGGATTAACATCACACAACTCAGCAGCAGGGCTTTGGAGGCAGCATCTCAGGGGAGACACTTTGCTCCTTGGGGAAGGACATGCCCTGGCTTCTCACCTCCCCACGCAGGTGGGGAAGCAGACCTTGAACTTAGGGATCCCAAAGCATTTGGTCCCCCAAATGGATCAAACCCCACGTACAGGACAGGTTTAAATGCCTCTGGGTGCTGCTCTGGTCCCGTTGCCAGAGCTGCTGTGGGCACTCATTCAGCACCCACACACCCACCAGCACTTCCTACCCACAAAGGCAGCTCCAGCAGCCTGCTGTCACCTCACCCTGTGTCTCCATGTCTTTGTGATGCAGGACAGAGGGTTGGAAGCACGTCCTTCATTCCCTCTGGTATCTCATTGCACCCTACCCCTAGGAAGGAGGCACAGCCCAGCTCAAAGGCCTTGACCTCCCTTATCATAGAATCACAGAATGGTTTAGGTTGAAAGGAACCTTAAAGCTCATCCAGTTCCAACCCTCTGCCACAGGCAGGGACACCTCCCTCTAGAACAGGTTGTTCAAGGCCTCATCCAACCTGGCCTTGAACACGTTCAGGGAGGGAGCAGCCACAAGCTCCCTGGACAACACACACACAATTCCTTAGGAGCAGATGCACCCAAAGGCTTCCACACTGTTGACAACCTTGGTGGCTTCATCCTTCTCCAGTGGTCTGGGGAGCCAAGCCATGGGGACCCCAGATCTGCTTCCTAAGGCAGCACCCATCCCCTCATGGCACCGCACCAACAGGCTGCAGAAGGCTTGCAGTGACCCACAAGCTCTGCCAGTGAAGAGGAGAGGGGAGCAGTGACCTGAGATCTCTGCTGAAGGGGACAGGGGTGAGCAGGTGGCATCTCACCTGGCCTGCTGGATGAAGCGTGCTGCCTCCTGGGCGTAGCGCACCGCCAGGCTGCTGAGGTTGGCAGGCTGCTGGACGATGGTGACGTTCTCAAAGAGAGGAAGGGCCACCTCTGTGTAACAGTCCCTTCTGGCCACCCTGCTGGGAAGAAGCCACCCCACGCTGGTCAGCTGGTGTAGCAGCAGACCCAAAGCCTGGCTGTTCCCCTGGATTGGCAGAAAGTCAAGGAGGGGAGAAGCAAAGGGATGATGCCAACATCCCGTTGGCACGATGCGCTCCGGGGACCAGCCCAACTCCCCGACCTGCATCCTGCTGCAGGGTGCACAGAGGGAAAACAGGTGCATGGAGCATAAGGGGAGGTGACCACAGCAAATGGCATGGGACACTAGTGCAATAGCCACCTCCCAGTGCCTCCACTCAACCCACTCCCCCCCCACCCATGTCCGTGTACCTGGCAGCTGTGGCATGCTGTGGGCAGGGCGGGCAGGGAGGCAGGTTGTAGCCAGGGGTGTCTGTGCAGCCCATGTCATGGCTGTAGGGGATCCCAAAGAAGTAATCAAAGCCTGAAGGGCAAGTAAAGTTGTCAGCAGGGACCAGGTGACCATGAAATGCTCAGCTTGTCCCCACCAGCACAGCCCTTACCACGGAAGTTGGGATGATGGCGGCCATGGTGCCCCAGGTGCCATTTGCCTGCATGGAAGCCACAAAACATCATCTCAGAGGATAACTCAGCTACAGCCACCACCAGCCAGCACCCACAAGGCTCCTGCACTGATGGGGGCTTTGATCTAGCAAGAAAAGCTACTTGTTTGTGCTGGCCATGACTCCAGATGGCCTTCTGCTTTTGCAGAAGCTCAGAAGAAACGCAGAAGGTGTCTGCTGCCTGGGCAGAGCCACTGCTTCCAGCCTTAAAAGGCTCTTCCATGCATTTGTCTTCAGAGAAGCTGACTTTCCAACCTCCTCCACAACAACCAGCCTCATCCTCTGGCCTCCAGCACATACTTGCTACCACCAAAAGTACTGATCCAAGAGGGAGAACTGCAAAAACTATGGGGGAAAGGAGAAACAGATTTTCTGCAGGCACAAAGGACTGGCTGCCAGCTAGGGCTCGGGTGAGATGAAGTGACCCATGGTGACAGGAGAGTACTCAAAGCCACAGGGCCAGTGGCACTCACCATCCCAGGTGGTGGGATTCAGGAGGGCAGAGCTGCTGTGCACTGTCAGGTTTACTAAGGCAATCCCCAGCATGTTCCTTGTGAGGTGAAGCAATTAGAGCTTCAGTGGGGAACAGGAGTGGGTTTGCATTTCAAGCAGCATGTTTGAAAGCAAAGATTTTTAAACTTGGGTTTGCAAAACCCAAGTGGAAGTGCAAAATCTGCCCCACGTGATTACAGGAGCATAGAATCAGAATGCCAGGTAGGAAGGGACCCCCAAGGATCATCTGGTCCAACCTTTCTGGGTGATAGTGGAGCTGAAATGAGCTGGCCCAGGATCCTGGCAAGCTGAGTCTTCAAACTGTCCAATGTGGAAGAATCCACCACTTCCCTTGGGAGATGATTCCAATCTCTCACTGTTCTCATGGGGAGAAATTTTCTTCTAGAGTCCCACAGGAATCTCTCTAGCAGTAACTTGTTGCCATCACCTCTTGTCTTTGTTATGGGACTCCTTGTAAAAAGGGAGTCTCCATCCTCCTGGTAGTCACCCTCTATGTACTGGTCCATGGTGGTAAGGTCTCCCCTAAGCCTTCTCTTCTCAAGGCTGAACCAACTGAGCTCTCACAGCCTTAACTGCCAGCATTTCACCTAACTCCCTGTGGTGCCTCCTCAGCAGGGGATGGACATGGGCATCTTTGCCCCCAACAGCCACCACCTCCCCAGCCTTGGCAAGGCAGCTCTTACCTATAGCCCCCGTACTGTACCCAGCCTCCCTCAGGACCTCGGCCAGGGTGGTCTCATTCAGGGGCAGGCCACCAACCGAGGTGACAGCAAAGTTGTGGGTGACTCCGTTGCGTGCCCCAAGACGTCCTGTCAGCAGGGATGCACGGGATGGGGAGCAAGTGGATGCAGCTGAGTGGAAGTCCACAAACCTGGAAAACAACAGGAGCCTTCACCAGCAAGCCCCTGCATGGTCCATAGCTGCCTTTGTCCCTTCCCACCCCAGAGAGGAGGGTCTGCAGTGGGGGGTGAAGCTTGCAGGTCTCAGTGGGGACAGACAAACCTGCACCATGAGGTGCCAGGCTCTGGCCACCCTCCCAGTGCAGCCAGTACCACATCAGTGACATCCCTCTGCCTGCCAGTACTCACGGGAGTGGACTTCCCTGTGCTGTGGGCCAGAGTAACTCAGGATGCTTGAAGAGGGTCAGGGAAAGGGAACAGACATTACCTTGTCCCTTCAGCAGCCAGCTCATCCAAATGTGGGGTCTCCTTCGTCTCTGGCCAGTTGGCCCCCAGATCTCCCCAGCCCACGTCATCTGCCAGGATGACAATGAAGTTGGGCTGCCTGTGTGCCACACATGGAGCTGAGGAACCCACCAGCACCACACACAGCACCAGCACTGCCCATGGGCAGGGCTTCCCCATGGTGCCACACGTCCCCTGCCCCCCCACGCTGGGGCACTGGGGGCTTTGTCTGCCCCAAACTGCCTCTGTAGTGTCCCTCTGGGTGCAGCTGAGCCCTCCACAGGCCCTGGCAGGGATGCAAACGTCCCCTCCTCCGCTGCTCCCTGCAGGCCAGCTCAGGGATCAGAGGGTTTAGGTTTGCTCTCTTGGCTGCTGGCGGAGCTGCAACACCTCCTGCATCCTTCACACTCAGGCACAGCTGATATTCCTGAAATCAGCAGCAGCAAAGGTGTTATTCTTGGAAGTCAAAAACACCCTTTGAAGTCACTGTCGCTCTATTTTTAACTTCCCTTCCTTCCTGCTAAAAATCTAATTAGACACCAGACCAAAGTGGTATTTTTCCCTCCAGAAGTGTGTTCGCTCTGCAGCAGCAGCTCCTCTCCCCTCACCACGGCCAGGGGGGACGTTCACACACAACAAACAGCTCTTGCCCTGCAGACCACACTCCTCAGCTGGCTGAAACCTCCTTGTTGCAGGTGGGTCAAGAGCTGCTGTGGCTCTGCTGGCAGCTGTTGGTGCATCCTTCACCTCGCATGGCTACAGCATCCCCTGTGCAAGAGAAACGAGATACAGTCAGGACCTGTTGGTGCACTCCTGCACCCCAGCCTGGGGCAGAGTGGCTTATCCAGAATGGCTTACCCAGGCACCAAGGCTTTGCCTTTCAAGTTATACTATTTGCTGCCTGGCTCACGATGGCTCAGCTGGAAAGGACCTGGAAACAAGGAGCATCCCTTTCCCGCCTTTCCAGCATATGCTGGGATGGTCCCTGCAGTGCTGACATGCCTGGGGAGCAGGACTGCTCCCTCCTGCCTGCTACACAGCCCTTGGAGAGGTGGAATGTGCAGGGTCTTGCTTTCCTTCATACAAACTGAGAAGTTTCTGGAGCCCACCTTTAAAATTAGTTCTGCTCACCTTGCCCCACTGCTGCCCATGGGTCAGAGCAAGCAGCCCAGCTGCCAGCCACTGGGGGCTTGTCCCAGAGGCAAGAATGCAGGAATTCAAGTGAAGCCAGAAAGGAATAAACCCCAGAAACACCTGGCACTACAGGACCAAGCACGTACAGTTCCCTAGGGCAGGACTTGGCCTCCAGCGATGGAAAGGTTCAAGGACAAACACTCTAAAGATCAGCTGTGGAGATGAGGTTGTGAAATACAACATCTTGAGCACAGTTATGGCCAAAGGGAGATGAAGCTGCAGAGATCTGCCAAAAACCATGCTGAGCCCTGCATGAGGAGCTCTACACTGGCTGTGTAGATGGCACAGGACCTGCTCCTCGATGGGGATGGCCAGGGGCCAGCAGGACCCAGCTGGGACTGGGACCGTGGCAAATTTCTGCAGTTGGTATCAGCAACCTTGGGGGAGGAATGTGCCACAGAGAACACAGCTCCCGTGGGATGGTCAACACGGCCAGGCAGGACATGTCCACAAAGACAAAATGAGAGAGGAATACTGGAGAATAAAAGAGGAGGAGATGACAGGAGGAGGCAGGAGAGGGAATAGGATGAGCCCCATCTGTAGGCCAAGAGGTTTGCAGCTGGCACAGCAAATTACTCCCAGGTTTTGCTGTTCACATCTTTAAAAGCTTTGGGCTGTCGCTGGGAGCAGCAGCTCCAGAACCGTTGGTGCAGCACTGCGGGGTTGTGACTTCTTCATAATTCATAGCCCAGAGCAGCCACTTAGAAACTTCCATCTCGGGGCCTGGAAGCTCTTGGTACATTAATTAACGGGGTGGGATGTGGTGGGTTGGTGGGCTGAGCTGTAGGAGGGGGCTGAGCCATGGCAGAGGCTGCCCAGCCCTGCCCAATCAAAGCACATGAGCCCAGCTCCTGTTCTGCACCACAGCTGCAAACCCACAACTCACCCTCATGCCCTGAACTGCCAAACAGCAACAAGAATTGAGACTGCATACCTGAGCATGTTGGATGGTGGCTAAATCACCTTCATATTCCCAAAAAAAGATTCCCTTTGCAGATTGTTTGGAAAACCCTTGGGTTTTTTTTATGGAAGGGGTAGGAATGAGCAGCTCTGCTTCAGACCAATATCCTCATGCAGGAGCTGAGCCCAGCTGGACCAAGGGAAGTATGGTCTTGAGCTACCATCTTCATAGGAACAGACTGAATTAAGCTGGTCATGGCTAAGTATGACCTCAACTCTATGTCAGCCCTCTGCAGAGGAGTGGAGCAGGAGATCACCCTGCACTGGAATCAATCTGGGGACAAAAAAAAAAAAAAGAAGAGACAAAGTCCAGCTGAGCCCCATGTAGCCATCCCAGCTGAGCTGTGCCTAAGGTGGGTACTGCTCACCTTTTCCAGAATGCAATCCTATCCCTCTGGCACCTTTACCAACATCCAGCTGCTCCCACCAGCAGATCTTGGGCCACTTTCCCAGGCTGAATGTAATCAATCCCTGCACCAAGCCCCAGCCTCTTGGAGCATCCTCCACACAGCATCCTGTCCCCAGGGGGTGGCCCTGCACCATGCGACTTGTACTGGGGACCCCCCATCAGCACCTGCAGCCACCCAGAACAACCCTGCAACACCCAAGGGAGCTGAACCCACAAAGCTCAGTCCCTTCCATTTACTTTGGGCAGGGACACCAGGATGACACAGTGAACAACAACAACCAAAAGCATTCTCAAAGGACACTTTCTTCTCTCTAAATTACAGGGGAGTGTCATCCAGGGCTGAAATTTATGCATTAGAGTCAGAGAAAACTTCTTGATCTCTGACGCTCAGAGGCCACTTGAAGGAGAGTCCAGGGAGGATGGGACGCGCCAGGGCGGCTCTTGCCAGGCTCCTGCAGAACCATCCTCATCATCCACAGCAGGTCCAAGCCCCAGCGGAGCACAAGGCTGTCCTTTGGCATCAACCCCAGTGCTCTCCTTCAAGATCCTTGGCAGAGGCACCAATCTGACCCTTTGATCTTGAATTCCTGGGCTAGCTGGGGCTGTCCCTGCGACACGCTGTGCCTGTCCTCCAGCAGTGCCAAGGTGCCCACGGGAAGCCTTCCTGGCATGAGCCCTGGGCCCCACTCCCCCTGCTCAGCAGCATCTCTGCTCCCTCATCAAGCTGCTGTAGGACCACCCCTTTAGCTATTTTCCCAAAAAGATGAGTGACTCGGGAGAGCTTCCCCCAAGATGACTATGGTGGGGACATGGCTGCTGCAGCAGCTTGCTCCATGCCAAGCAGGAAATGCTTCACTGGTGGTCAAAGCTCAACCAGCTGCCTGCCTGGGCAGAACCAGGGGACCAAGGCCTCCAAGCTAACCAGTACCATGCTCCTTGCCACGTGGTGCTGGGCATCGCTCGGTCCTGGCCTTCACAGCACACACCTTGTACCAGGCAAGGCTCAAACAAACAAAGTGCATTGCTGCCAGCCAGACAAGGCGTTTCCAGGGAAAGAGGAGGGCGAAGTCAGAACCAGATAAACCAGTTTAGAATAGCCCCAAAGCCTCTCCAACCTGCACTGCTCAGTGCTGGCCCCAGGGCAGGGGAGACACCAGCTGGGTCTGGGGATGCCAGCCCCTGGCTGTACCACCAGCAAGCTGCCCTGGTTGCCCACCCAGCGCCGGGAGTATCTGTCCTGTATTTATTACACATTAACCAGAAGTTTACAAATCCTGGGGCCAGCACGATCATTTTCACATTTTTCACATTCTTTCACATTTTCACGCCTGCCTGGAGAGCAAAGCAGCAGCCAGAGCCCAGAAAAACCTGCTGCCCTTTGAAGCACCACCCGGCTGTGCTGAGCTGTCCCCCGCTGCCAACACCCAGAGTGCCACCAGCTCTGATCTCCTGCCCGAGCCCCCAGCAGCGATCCTGCTCTCCTGCTGCCAGTCCAGCAGGCGGCCCCGGCCCAGCTGTGAGGTGCCAGGACATAAGGAGACATTAGGAAGGAGAAATTTCAACTGGAATGGGTACCCAGTGCTACCCCAGGACCAGGTTGGGGGCTCCCAGCATCACCCCTCGAGCCAATCAGGGTCAGGGAAACTGAGGCAGGCAAGCAGAGGTTGTTGCTCAAGCTGGGTGCTGAGCATGTGAAACAGGATGGTCATAGAATCACTTCAGAACACAGGCTCACAGGATGTCAGGGGTTGGAAGGAAACCAAAGAGATCATCGAGTCCAGCCCACCCCTGCCACAGCAAGACCAATATAGCTCAGGTCACACAGAAACACATCCAGACAGCCCTTGAAAGTCTCCAGAGAAGGAAACGGCACAACCTCTCTGGGCAGCCTGTGCCAGTGCTCTGGGAACCTTCCAGGCAAGAACTTCTCCCTTGTGTTGAGCTGGAACCTCCTGTGCTGCAGCTTCCATCCATTGCTCCTTGTCCCATCCCAGGGTGCAAGTGAGCAGAGCCTGTCCCCCCCACTGCTGACCCCCAGCCCTCAGATATTCATAAGCATTTATTAAATGCCCTCTCAGATGGAGAAGACCTTTAAGATCATCAAGCCCAACCACTCTCTAACCCTGCCTGGTGCTAGCCCATGTCTGTCAGCACCACATCTCCACAGCTTTTAAACACCTCCACAGGCTGTGATTCAGCCACCTCCCTGGGGAGCCTTTGAGAACTCTTCCAGCGAAGTTTTCTTCTAACGTCCAACCTCAACCTCCCTTGGTGCAACTCGAGGCCATTTCCTCTCATCCCCACAGTGTGGCTCACGGTGTTGATCCCGAGCCCGCCAGGGGATGCCCAGCCACATCCTGGAGGGGAGGGATGGTGTCACATCCCAGCAGGAGTGAGTAAAGCCCCATGTTTTGCTCGCAGGCTTAACCACACGCAGATTCTGTTTTCCACTCCAGCACAGCCAAGGGCAGCAGGTGCCTCGCGTGGGGTTTGCCCACGGGGCAGAGGCTGCACCAGCTCCGTGCCTGCCCCGTTTAAGCCTCCTCCATCCCAACGTGTTTATCAGCAGAGCCGCATTCCCGGTCCGACTGTCCTGTCCTGACAATGCTCTGCTGAAGGCAGTGTCAAGACTTTATTCCAGGAAGAGGTTTTTCTACTGGAATGGTTTATTCTAGTTCCCTTAGCAGAGTAAGCAGCACACCGACAAAAAAAAAAACAAAACATACTTGTGCAGATTGCCCAGGACCTCTGCCAGCTGCCGGGACAGGAGAATGTTTTTCACCCATCTCGCTGCTGGGTCTTTCAGAGAAAACATTACACATGCCGAGCAGGGCTGGGCGAACCGCGGCAGAATAAATGAACTGGAAGTCCCTGACCCATCCGGCGGCAGCCGCAGCGAGCGGGGCCCCAGCTCCCTTTCTGCTTGCAGCCCGCCCTGTTTTTGCCAGCTCCGGGCTGATTTATGCCCACAGATGGGATGCTCGCTCTCCTTCCCGACGCTTTCCAGAGCACTTGGGCTGGGAGCAGTCCCCATGAAGATGGAGAGTTCTGCACGGCTCGGGAAGCCAGGCACCGGACCGACCCAAAATGGATGTGCTGGGGCAACGCGTCCTGGCACCACACAAGCCAGGTTCCAGCCAAGGCCGGGCTGCGGGAGAGGAAATCTCCTCAAAGTGGGCAAACAACGTGGAGGAAAAAGGAATTTATGGTGCAGCCTTGGGCTCAGGAGGCTGCTCTGTCCCTCCCTTCAGCTCCCATGGTTCCCCAAAGCCTTATTGCACTTGGGAAGCCTGAAGGAAGGAAAGGAATGAGAAGGTGAAGCAGAGACAGATGCAAAGTACTGACAAGAAATACCAAGGAGTAAATCGCCTTTGTTTTTTTTTCATGCCAAAGATATTTGCATTCTTATTTCTCCCCTGGAGGCACAAACCTCTTTTGTTGTCCCGCAACCACTTGCACTGTCGCTGCCAGGAAGAATTACAGCCCAGGGAGGGTGATTCATGGTCAAGGAAGAGCTTGTGTAACGGGACATCAGCTCTCTGAGGCCAGACAAAGTGTTGGCCCAGGATCCCTACCCCTGAAAGGCAGAAGCCCTCCAGCAAGGGGTTTCTTGTAGGAGAGAGTGAGGTGATGCTCCCCAAGGACATACACAGCACCGTCCTCATCACACCCCATGGCTCAGCACATGGAGCTGAGCTTGTTTTGGAAGAGACTGTGAAGGGTGAAGGTGCTGCAACCTCCTTGCAGGGACCAGAGCCTCAGTAGCTTGCTGCAGGCAGTGGCTGTTGGACCAGCACTGCCACGAGAACTCAGCAGCAGCTTTCTTCAAATCACTGGGTGAAAGCAGTGGATAATCTGCCTCGTTTCTCAGAAGATTCCAGAATTTTGCCCCCTGCTACCTGGTATGGTCACCTCCCATTGTGACAAAAAAAGGCAGAACACCAGGGAAGGGAGTCCTGCCAAAGCAAATGCAGCAGCCCTTGAGCCCTTGCCGACAGGCGAGGCACTGAAGGCACATTTCAACCTAAGCAGTTTTTCCAGGGGGGTAGGAACCAGAATGATCGGGTTCCACATAAACCCACCAAACTGTGCTGGACCAGCATGGGAGGGCAGGTGAGGAGGGGCCTGATCACAGCCCCACTCTGAGCCCTCTGCAGGCGAAAGTTGCTTTGCTCAGGATTCCTGAGGTGCAGCCTGAGGCTCCAAAACTTCTGCAGCAGCATCTGGCTGTGCCAAGACAGCAGCAGTGGTGGCTGTGGCACAAGCAGCCACAGAAATGCAGCACTGTCAGGTTTATCCTTTTTAATTTTTTTTTTAATTTTTTTAATCGATTTCAGGGAATTTTAGAGGAAAGCCTGAAGCAGCCATTGCTTTAGTTCCATCCCCCTTGGCTGGGCACTGCTGGGGAGGATCCCTGCCCTGTCCTCTCCATGGCAGAGGTCTGCCCCCCTGGGCTCCCTGCCTCCTCTATCCATGCAGGTGGTGAGTCGTCCAGTTTGACTCAGAAATTCCTGTTTTTTAAATTCCCAACATAAAGCAGATGGTTTTTTCCCTAAATATGCAACACATGCCATGCACAGAGCTGGAGCATGGAGGGGACCAGCACATGATGGCACCCTCAAAAATGCTGTATGGGGACATTGGTGTGTGCTCAGCCCCGTTCCAACTGCTCCAGCGTGTGCTCAGCTCCATCCCAGTGTCTCCAATGTGTGCTCACAGCTCCATCCCAGCTGCTGCAGTCCCAAATGGAATGCCGGCTGCCTCCTCTGCTACAAGCCTGAACCCAGCACTGCATCCTGCAGGACCAGGAGGCAGGCAGGCTACCAGATCCTGGCTACGCTGCCTGAAGGGTCTCAAGTATGTGGGGAGAGAGACCCTTCCCTCACATCCCAACCTGCATCAGCTCATCCCATTCCCATGAGGTGATTGAGAGCTTTCTGCAAACCAAAGGCTCAAAACCTCTGCACCAAAGGTGCACCAAGGAGGGCAGAAGTGATGTAAGGGGGCGAAAGTGATGAGGGGATCTCAAATTCTGGGGGGTGACCCCAAACCTGGAAGCATTTAAGACCAGATTGGATGGAGCCTTGAGCAACCCGGACTAGTTTTGAGCAACCTGGTCTAGTTTTGAGCAACCTGATCTAGTGGGAGGTGTCCTTGCCCACGTCTGGGAGCTTGAAACTAGATGGTCTTTAATGCCCCTTCCAACCCAAACCCCTCTTGTGGTCTGTAAAACCCTCAAGGGCGAGGCGGGGGCACTTACCCCCCTCTTAGCACCGGCTGAGTTTCTGCCGCCGCTGCTCTGCCCGACGACCCCCAGCCCCCAGCGTCCTCCCCGCAGAGCTCGGGCTGAGCCGAACCGGCGGAGACCTGCTCCTGTCGGCGGTGCTCCAGCCCCGGCCTCCCCCCACCCCCGGCGGGGTTTCGGGCTCGGGGGTAGGAGGGGGGGGCGTTAGCTTTGGGTCGGGTCGGGTCAGGTCGGGGTGGGGTTGGTTGGGGGCTGTCAGCCCATTGCGCTCCAGCAGGTGCCCGCCCGGGGCCGGGGGATGTTGGGAGGGGTGTAGGGCGGTTTGGGGTGGCTTGATGCGGGGGGTAACCGGCAGCACCGCCCCTCCCCTCACACGCGGTGCCGGCGCCGGCGCTGGGGCGAGCCGGGCCCGGGCGCGCACATGGCGCTGCGGAGCCGCCGGCGGAGACCGGCTG
>VWZI01017383.1:226507-245889 GCA_013396835.1 Psilopogon haemacephalus | reverse complement strand
CAAGTGAAGTTATTTTCCTCCTGTTAGTTTGTTAGGCTGCAAACCCAGACCCACAACACCTCCTCTTCTGCCTTAGTGAGACCACAGCTGCAATACTGTGCTCAGTTTGGGGCTCCCTAATTCAAGAGAGACAGGGATCTGCTGGAGAGAGTCCGACAGGGATCTGCTGGAGAGAGTCCAACAGGGATCTGTGAGGATGATGAAGGGACCTGAGTATCTCTCCCATGGAGAAAGGCAGACACCTGGGGCTGTTTAGTCTTGAGAGGGATCTAATTAACCTCTCTAAATATCTGAGGGGTGGGTGTCAAGATGACCCTTTTTGGTGATGCCCAGTGACAGGACAAGGAAGAATGGGTGCGAGCTGGAACAGAGGAGGTTCCACCTCAACACTAGGAGGAACTTCTTTACTGTGAAGGTGACAGAGCCTTGGAGCAGGCTGCCCAGACAGTTTGTGGAGTCTGCCTCTCTGGAGACTTTCAAAACCCACTAGGATGTGTTCCTGTGTGACCTGCCCAAGGTGATCCTGCTCTGGCAGCAGGATTGGAGTCCGATCTCTGGAGGTCCCTTCCAAGCCCTAACGCTGACTCTCCATCTCCAGGCCAAGGCTGGGTGTATCTCAGGATCTGGCCACCACTTCCCCTCCCTGAAGGGCACTCTCAGCGTGGCTGTCACATGCTGCTTCCTCAGCCCCAAGCAGCAGTGTTTACCCTGCAAATTGGGCAATCCTACGTTCCTTTAAATGAGTTGCTTGGAAGCTGGTAGATTAGTGCTGACCTCAAGGGTTCTCTTGTAAACCCATACCCGGGGAGGCCTGATTAGGAGGAGCCTTTTCTTCCTCTGATTGGTGACTGAAGTGGTGGCACTTGGGAACATTATCCTCGTGTCTTCAAGAAGCATGCAATCATGTAATTATTTTATCATCTCTGAATTCCTAAAGGCTTTCCCCATGCCAGGCTGGGCGGCTCATGTATCAGAAATCAAGCTACTAAATAGCAGGGTAGGCACACTCCAAGGCAATCTTCTCTCCCTCAAACCTTATTTCTTTTTACACCAGCTGAGATAGGCCCTCCCCTCCTCAGAACCCTAACATCATTAAGGTTGGAAAAGACCTGTAAGATCAAACCCAACACCACCACGGCCACTAAGCCATGTCCCAAAGTGCCATGGCCACACATCTCTTGCATGCCTCCAGGGATGCTGACTCCACCACCTCTCTGGGCAGCCTGTTCCAGCCCCTGACCACTCCTGCGGCAAAGAAACTTTTCCTAATCTCCAACCTTAAACCTCCCCTGGTGCAACTTGAGACCATTTCTACCCCTATCAGCAAAACCCTGTAAGGAGAAACATTGCCATGCTGCTTAATTCCAGATATACCAGTGCAGGGAGTAGATGATGTGGTTGAGGATGCCCCTGCTTACTGCAGAGGGGGCTGGACTAGATGACTTCAGAAGTCCCTTCCAACCCAGACCATTCTATGATTCCACCATTTTATGACTTGCAAATGAGTACTGTGTCCAGTTCTGGGCCCCTCAGTTTAAGAAAGATGTTGAGGTACTTGAACATATCCAGAGAAAGGCACCAAGGCTGTGGAGGGGGCTGGAGCACAGCCCTGTGAGGAGAGGCAGAGGAAGCTGGAGGTGTGCAGCCTGGAGGAGGCTCAGGGCAGACCTCATTGCTGTCTACAACTACCTGAAAGGAGGTTGTAGCCAGGTGGGGTTGGGCTCTTCTCCCAGGCATGCAGTCACAGAACAAGTGGACACAGCCTCAAGCTGTGACAGGGCAGATTCAGACTGGACGTTAGAAAGAAGTTCTACACAGCAAGAGTGATTGGCATTGGAATGGGCTGCCCGGGGAGGTGGTGGAGTCCCCATCCCTGAAGGTGTTTTAAAAAGAGGCTGGATGAGGCACTCAGTGCCAAGGTTTAGTTAATTAGAAAGGCTAGGTGATAGGTTGGACTTGATGATCTTGAAGGTCTTTTCTAACCTGTTTAATTCTGTGACTCTGTGAAGTAACTGAAGGAACCTTGTGGCCATTGCTCTGTATTAATCATAGAATCAAACTGGTTGACACCTGCAAGCTCATCCAGTCCAATCTATCACCCAGCCCTATCCAATCAANAGAAGAGACCAACCCCACCTGGCTACAACCTCCCTTCAGGTAGCTGTAGAGAGCAACGAGGTCTGCCCTGAGCCTCCTCTTTTGCAGGCTAGGGACAAGTTGTTTTCATCCTGGTTGCAAAAGTCCCAGAACGGGGCTGATCACAGACGCAAGTGGCACAGCCTTAACGCAAATGCCAAAGTCCTGGGAAGCTAATCTACATCCAGGCTTTGACTCTGGCTCGGTTGCAGCAGTGAACAAACACCATGTGCAACAGCTTCCTCAAAAACTCCCTCCCCTCCTTCCCCTCCNCCTCCCCTCCTTCCCCCCCACCCCCTCCCCTGCCCCAGACCAGAGCCTTACCAAGGCTGCTGCACACTGCTCACGTAAATAAAAAGCCCATAAAAGTGCAACGACTATCAGATGGCTTCCTGCACAGGAAGAATTCTCAAGTAGCTTTTCCCACCTGGTTTAAATTAATTGCCTGTGACCTCCTGTTACCCTGCTCCCAAGGCATTAAAGGCCAAGAAAGAAACCGGGATTAAAACATTTGACTGGCATCGGGTCAGCCCTGCCTGCCTGCCCGCTTTGCGCCGGGGGAAGAAAAGAGCCGAGCCGGGGCAGGACTCGCTCCTGCAAGCTTTGCTATTCCTGTCCCAAAGCCCTTGTATAAACTCTTGTGGTCAATGGAGGCAGTGCCAGCCAAATGTAAATAGAGGAAATGACACAAGGTCAGCGCCACAGAGGGACAAAAAAGCTCTCAGAGCGCAGGTATCTGTCCCCTTGGGCAGCAGAAAGGAAGCTCTCCAAGCAGCTCTGGCTGTTGTAGTGGGGTCTGTTTGAAAACAACAATTCCCCCATCCCCCCACCCCCATTTTTTTTTCCAACCTCCTGTTCTTGTTGGCTCCTGTTAGATAAGCTGACAGCAGGTACTTAAGGGGACAAATGAATCTTTAAAAATAGCTAAACTTGGTCTGGGGAAAAATCAAGTAGGTGCTTGCAAAACAACTCCAAGTGTTTGAATGCTTCCCTTCAGATGTTACTTGTTAGCATCTGAGATCATCATTTTCCAGCTGCCCGTAGTAAACATGACCTGAATTTTGACAATGATGCAAGCCCCAAGCAGCAGCCTTCCTCCCACCCTCTCCAGAGCTAATCCTAGAGATGCTTCACAGGTTGGCTTTAGGAGAACATCTCTCGAACTCCTGGCCCAGTGTGAAGGCACAGACAGAAGGCACTGCCGACCAGAGCACTTCTTTTGGGATCTCCACACCAAAGGACAAGACCTTGCAGTACCTGAAGGGGCTACAGAAGAGCTGGAGGGAGACTATCTATGAGGGGCTGTGGTTATAGGATGAGGAGCAATGGCTTGGAACTAGAGCAGAGGAGATTCAGATTGGACATTAGGAAGATCTTTACTCTAAGGGTGGTGAGACACTGGAACAGGTTGCCCGGAGAAGTTGTGGATGTCCCCTCCCTGGAAATGTTTTAAGCCCATGTTGGATGAGAATTTGAGCAACCTGGGCTAATGGGAGGTGTTCCTGCCCATGGAATGGGGGTTGGAACTGGATGATCACAGGCTCACAGGACGTCAGAGGTTGGAAGGGAACCAAAGAGATCATCGAGTCCAACCCCGCTGCCACAGCAGGACCAGACAATCTAGCTCAGGGCACACAGGAACACATCCAGACAGGCCTTGAAAGTCTCCAGAGAAGGAGACTCCACAACCTCTCCGGCAGCCTGGGCCAGTGCTCTGAGACCCTTACAGGAAAAAAGTTGCCCCTTGTGTTGAGCTGGAACCTCCTGTGCTGCAGCTTCCATCCATTGTCCTATCCTAGGAAGCAAGTGAGCAGAGCCTGTCCCCCCTCTCCTGACCCCCAGCCCTCAGATATTCATAAACATTTATCAAATCCCCTCTCAGTCTTCTCTTCTCCAGACTAAGCAGCCTCAGGTGCCTCAGCCTCTCCTCATCAGGCAGTGCTCCAGTCCCCTCATCATCCTCATAGCTCTCTGCTGGACCTTCTCCAGCACATCCCTGTCCCTCCTATCCTGGGGAGCCCAAAGCTGAATGCAGTACAGTGAAAGGTCTCTTCCAACTCTACCCACTCTATGACCCTGGTTTCCACCAGGTCACATGTGGGAAAGTCTCCTGGGTATCCCAAGCAGCCACCAGTTGGAGAAGCTGCTTTGCAGCCTCCAGGTGACCTCACAGGGGATCCCAGCAGCAAAACCCAAGGAGTTTTCCCCTCCCTGGCTTCATTCCCATGGACTTCTACTCGCAGGCCTTGCAAAGTGGTGGCTGTGCTAGCGCAAAGCTCCCTCTTGCAAATTGCAGTTAACTCGCCCAATAAATCAAACCAATCCCCCACCCTCCTTCCTACTGCAGTTGTCAAGCTCCAGTTACAACAATTTGTGGTAAAATATTACTCACCAGCCCTTTGGCCCGTGAGAGCAAGCTCTGCCTCTGTAAAGACAGCCCCCTAAATCACTGCTTTGTCACAGAAGCCACAAGCATCACCAAAAGACTTATTACAGGCAGGCGTTATGAGAACAAGGCTGAGCAGACAATAGTTCTCCTCACTTCCTTTTTGTCAGAGCTTTCATTAATGTCATGAACCTCCTCTGCTGCTTGATCTGCTGCTGGCTGCTTGCTGCAGTTGGCCTGGCAGAGAAATGGCCCAAACCAGCCCCCAAGAGCCTCAGCACCAACCTCAGCTCCTGCTGCGGGGAGCCTCAGCACCAACCTCCGCTGCTGCTGCGGGGAGCCTCAGCACCAACCTCCGCTCCTGCTGCGGGGAGCCTCAGCACCAACCTCCGCTCCTGCTGCGGGGAGCCTCAGCACCAACCTCCGCTCCTGCTGCGGGGAGCCTCAGCACCAACCTCCGCTCCTGCTGCGGGGAGCCTCAGCACCAACCTCCGCTCCTGCTGCAGGGACCTTTCTTCCAGCACCGCTGGTGCCCTCTGTCCTGCCCCACCAATTCACTTTGATCTCCACCAGCTCATGCCGTGGAAAGTCACCAAAATTAGGCACTTTGAGCACTTCAGGCACATCAAGGTTTTTGCATCTTGCTGTCGATGTGGCTCAGGTTATGAGTTTGTTTTTCCTTAGATGTTGCAAAATGATATGGAGACCCAAAGCCAGCAGTGAAGAGAGGAGTCTGCTTGGAAAGTTAGACCTGGGGCTGAAGGATGGCAGGAGACATGCATGGAAACAGGGGTCATCAGCATTGCCATGAGGGCTTTCTACTCCCACTGCTGCTCATGCTTCTGCCTGTGCCAAGCATCCTCTTAAACCCTGCTGAGCACCCGTGTAAAACCTTGCTGAACACCCTCCTAGCCCTACTGTGGGTCAGCTCCCCTCAGTGTCCTAACCCCCAGTTCAGCACCCCTTACATGCACTCCCTGATCCATCTCCACACCATGTGTGATGGGAGGAAGGTTTCCTACAGCAGGTATAAACCAGCTGCAGATTAAAGAGCAAACAATCCAGTGATGGGTGCACAAATCACCTGGCAGACAGCAAGACTTGAGACAAGGTCTGCCTCTGACACTGCCACGGAGACAAATGAGTCCCTGAAGACTTTCACCCACTCCCAGGCACAGCATTTGACCAAAGTAACCCAAACCCTTCCCCTCACAGGTCTGCATCCCTGCATCTCCCTGCTGGTGGTGCCCACACCGTGGCTGTCCCCCCCAGCTGGAGCCAGCCCCAGCAGCTGGAGCACAGCGGTGGCTTGAGGACACCTCCAGACACGTGGCCACCGCTATTCAAGATGCGGCATCCAGAGGCAGCAGCTGGCACAGTAGTTACTACACCTCGGTACTCCTACATTGTGTTCTCCAGGTGTGAAAACAGGGCCTGGCTTGCACAGAGAGGAGGAGGAGAGAGGAACAGGGTGTCCTCTGCATCCTGGTACCGGGGGCCAGCCTCACCACGGCACAGGATGTACCACTGTGGATGCAGGACAGGACGTGCCTCTGCTGCTCCTCCAAAAGCAGTGCTTGGGGGACAAAGCCACCCTTTGCCAAACATTGCAACATGCACATCGAGAAACTGGAAACAGGAACACGTGTGGAGGAACAGCCTGTGCCCTGCTTGGACCTGAACCCCCAGAAAGGGTTGGACACAATGATCTTAAAGGGCTCCTCCAAAAGCCAGCTCCTCCTCCCACATATTCCCCCTCCCTGCCCACCCTGAAGTCACCTCCTTCCCCTCCTCCTGCTGCAGCTTCAGGCCTAGGGTGCAAGTTCTGAGTTCACCCTCACCCTACCATAAACCATCAGCAACCCCTCAAAGAGTTTCCTGACATCCCTTCCCAGCCCCACAGGCTGCAGCAACGAGGGCTTATCACCACCAGCCACGCACAGCCCTGCCCTGCCCTGCTATCGGCTGCCGCAGGCTTCCAGCACCCTGCGATGGGCTCCTGCCAGCTGGTCCCACCAGACAGGCTGGGACAAGGTCAGCATGAAGCTGGGACCCTCCCGTGCACAGAAAATCCCAAAGCAAAAGCCTGTGCAGTCAGGGTGCAGAGCTGCCTGCCATGTCTGAGTCCCACAGTCACCAAGTGCTGACCTCTGCAAATCATCGAGTCCAACCCTCCTACAGCACAATTGCTTTGAGTCAATCACCCAGGAACACATCCACCTGGGTCCTGAATGCCTCCACAGACACAGGCTCCACAATCACCCAGGAGCACATCCACCTGGGTCCTGAATGCCTCCACAGACACAGGCTCCACAATCATCCAGGAACACATCCACCTGCGTCCTGAATGCTTCCACAGACAAAGACTCCACAATCACCCACGAACACATCCACCTGAGTCCTGAATGCTTCCACAGACAAAGACTCCACAATCACCCAGGAACACATCCACCTGAGTCCTGAATGCTTCCACAGACAAAGACTCCACAATCACCCAGGAACACATCCACCTGAGTCCTGAATGCTTCCACAGACAAAGACTCCACAATCACCCAGGAACACATCCACCTGAGTCCTGAATGCTTCCACAGACAAAGACTCCACAATCACCCAGGAGCACATCCACCTGGGTCCTGAATGCCTCCACAGACTCAGGCTCCACAATCACCCAGGAGCACATCCACCTGGGTCCTGAATGCCTCCACAGACTCAGGCTCCACAATCACCCAGGAACACATCCACCTGGGTCCTGAATGCCTCCACAGACACAGGCTCCACAGCCTCTCTGGACAGCCTATTCCAGTGCTCTGCCACCCTCAAGGGGAAGAATTTTTTCCCCTCCTGCTCCTCCATGCAAAGGGGAGGAGTGTGGGCTGGGAGAGTCCAGTGAGCTGGCCATGCAGTAAAGGCCCCCCCAATCCTCCATGCAGGGGGGGTGTATGTTGGACCACAGGATGAAGCTCTTCACAATGAGGGCAGTGAAATACTGCAACAGGCTGCCCAGAGAGGTGGTGGAGACCCCATCTCTGGAGACATCCAGGGTCAAACTTGATGGGGCCCTGAACAGCCTAATCAAGTTAAAGATGTTAAGGAGGGTTGGACAGGATGACCTTTGAGGGTCCCCTCCAGCCTGATGCATTCTACCATCTGCCTGGTCCCCCCCCGAGGAATCTGCTCCCCAACCTCCTGCAAGCCCTCGCACAACAGACCTGCACTTATCCCCTTGCTGCTCCCCAAACAGAGCCTTTTCTGCTCCATCATCAGCCACACACAACCCAGCCAGGGGCTTCATCCCTGCTCTCACACCGTCCCAGCCCGACTGCCCCAGCCTGCAGCTTCAGCAACGCCTAGAGCCAGCATCACCTTACAGAAAGCTCAGCAACCTTGCGAGGCTTTCACACTTCGGTACCTCACGCAATGCCCCAGGCTCCACCAGAAGACAGAGACCTTAAGTAACCTGTACCTGAAGAGGAGGCTGCAGGCACAAGGAGTTTCTCCAGTTCTGCTCCATTTTGCTGGCTGCTTCTCCTCCTGCCTGCTCCAGTGAGGGCTCAGAGCCCTTCACAGCTTTTTCCAATATCACAATCAAGAGCGCTCTGAAAAGGGAAGGTAGAAACCTGCTCCCTCCACAGCACCCAGAGCAAATCCTGCTGCAAACACAGCACCCAAGTATTTAAACACTAAGCCACCTTCGAGTTTTTGTTCATCAAATATTTGTTTTTGTTTGTTTTTGTTTTTTTTTTTCAAGACAACCTCTGTCCTTCCCACACCTACACTGGCATCTTCACATCTCCAAGATCCTCCTCCAATCTCTTTTGCAGAGACAATTTAAACCTCCTTCAAGGACTAAGCCTGACCTCCCAATCTGACCTACCTGCTGGGTTTCTCCTTGGTTTAAATAAATAAATAAATAAATAAATAAATAAATAAATAAATAAATAAAAGCACCTCCAGCAAAGCAGAGTGGACCAAACNTACACTGGCATCTTCACATCTCCAAGATCCTCCTCCAATCTCTTTTGCAGAGACAATTTAAACCTCCTTCAAGGACTAAGCCTGACCTCCCAATCTGACCTACCTGCTGGGTTTCTCCTTGGTTTAAATAAATAAATAAATAAATAAATAAATAAATAAATAAATAAATAAATAAAAGCACCTCCAGCAAAGCAGAGTGGACCAAACCAGGGTGTAAAATGATTTAAAAAATAATAATAATAATAATAATAAAATAAAAGCACCTCCAGCAAAGCAGAGGGGACCAAACCAGGGTGTAAATTGATAACTGGACATAAATTACATATTTATGGCGTTGAATAAGGAAATAATTGCAATTCCAGCTCGGAAAAGTAATTAAGAATATACGTACAGATGCACTCTGGTGGGTGCTGTTAATTCACACACCTTAGAGAATTTAATTGCTCGCAGTGTGCCAGAGCAGCAAGGGAGCACAAAGGTAGATTTGTGAAGCAGAGTGCAAAAATTAATCCTGAAAATTGTGCCCAGTGGGAACTCTCCTCCTGATGCGGGGCCTCGGTGTGAGGGAGACAATTTGGCAGCAGGCAAGAGGAAACATCCTACCTACCCGGGAGAGGTAAAGGAAAATGGAAACACAACCCAATTCTGGTCACAGTCATTAAAAGTGACATCCTGGCATAGGAAATTAAACCTCTGGCTGGCACAGAGCACCGATTAAATCTGTGAGACTGGAGGAAAAAAAAAAAAAACAACAACAACTAAAAAGGGACTAACATAACCTGGATTAAAGTTCAAGCACCTTCTCTTGATCTCCATGCAAACCCTTGGAGGCAACCAGACTTGGCTTCACAGTAAGACTAGGATGCCATAGAGGTGGTGGAGACTCCATCCCTGGGGGCATCCAAGGTCAGGTTGGTGGGGTCCTGAGCAACCTCATCTAGTTGGAAAGGTCCCTGCTGCCTGCAGGGGGGTTGAACATAGAATCATGGAATCATAGAATAGTTTAGGTTGGAAGTGACCTCAAAGATCATGCCATAGGCGGGGACACCTCCCAAAAAATGACCTCCAAGGCTTCCTTCCAACCCAGTGCATTCTGTTACTGACTGCTCTCCTTGCATCCCATGCCATGGGCACATCCTGGTGCGTGGGGACTCTTGGGACAGCACAGGCTGTGTGCTCACAGCCTGTCCCCACGCTGCTGCTCGTTCAGAGCTGCCCCTTCCACCTGCACACAGCCTTTTGCTTCTGCGCCAGGCAGAGTCAACACAGAGAATCAAACAGCACAAGCTGCCTGCAGCTGCGTGGGACACAGCACACCCCAGACCTGGGCTGGAAATGAAGTGTTCAAGAGTGATGAAGACAAACATTCCTGGATACACGTGGCACCAGCAGAGCCCAAATAGTGTAGGATCACATTAGCAACCAGCCTCAGCCAAGAGATGATACAAACATGAGCTTTTCAGTGAAGAATTTTTAGTGCACTGGTAGTTCCTTGTCAGACAGGCAGTTCTAAAATAGCCCATAGTAAATGATGGAAAGTTAACTCTTTCAATACAGAACTCACTCTTTCAGTACAGAGTTCACCCTTTCAGTGCAGAATTCACTCTGCTTTAGTCCTTACAACGTATCCAGGCACTTCAACAACCACTCGGGGCTCTCCTTGAATGCTTGATGGGGTTTTCTGGTGAACACCTTTGGTTTCCTGCCACTCTTTTGTTATCATCTTTGTGCACTCTGTGGTCTTCAAGACGTGACACAGGAAATGGAAATGGGGGAAGAAAGCTTGAAGAGTTTCATACAGTCATAGAATCAAGCAGGTTGGAAGAGACCTCCAAGCTCATCCAGTCCAACCTATCACCCAGCACTATCAAATCATAGAATCAGAGTCATAGAATCATAGAATCAGTCAGGGTTGGAAGGGACCACAAGGATCATCTAGTTCCAACCCCCTTGCCATGGCCAGGAACACCTTACCCTACAACAGCCTGGCCACAGTCTCATCCAGCCTGGCTGCAAACACCTCCAGGGATCTGGCCCCAACCACCTCCCTGGGCAACCCATTCCAGGCTCTCACCACTCTCATGCTCAACAACACTCTCATGCTACCCTAGATTAGGCTGGACAGAGCCTCATCCAGCCTGGCACTAGACCCTGGCACTAAGTGCCCCATCCAGGCTTCTCTTGACCATCCTTAAAGCAAAACCATTCTCCCTCTCCACTACATTCTGGTTGAGCTTACAACCACATAATCATTAAGGTTGGAAAAGACCTCTAAGATCATCCAGTCAAACCATCAACTCAACACCACTGTGGCCACTAAACCGTGTTCCTAAGTGCCATGGGTGCATGTTTTTGAACACCTCCATGGATGGTGACTCCACCACCGACATGGTCGATGCTGGCAAGAAGGGTTTCAACCACCAACTGGTGTGAGCAGCAACCTTTCTTCCTCTTCTCCCCCAACACCCTGACACCTGCTTCTGCTTAGCAAAACAAATAAGCAGTTACTAACCACAAGTGCAACTCTCTACCACTGACACTTCTTTGCATGTCTCAGACCACAGTTTCCTTTGGAAACCCTGAACTTATATGCCTCTTCAGTTTTTCACGTCTGTGAAACTGTAGAAATAGGAGAAAAACAAGAAAACAGGCACAGACAGAGGCTACAGTATCTACAGCAACAGCTGAAACACAAACCAACGGAGGGGTTGTGAAATGCATCCTGCAGGGGAAGTTTAAAAAGTAGGGGTGATGCACTACCACTGATGTTGTAACCAAGTCTTGAGTGGGAAGTGCTGCTTCACAGGCAAAGCTCACCAGGCAGCTGCCAGGTACCTGCTTGGAGGGTCAACCATGGGACAGGCACATCCAGCCAGGCCCAGGGAGAAAGGTGGCCAGAAATCTGCCCAGAGCATGCAGATGGTAACATGCTGCTCCTGGACACCCTTGGCTCCAGCAAGCCTCGGGAACAGGTGATGCTACAGCTTTGAAGATGTGCTACTAACATTTGTGAGCACTGGTTTCTGCAGGAAGCAGCTGGCTGGAGGTGCTGCCACACGTGCAGCAGGCCCAGGCTTTTTCAGGTCTTCTGTGCCACCAGAACCAACCATGCCAGGCAGCAAGGTGGTCAGCTGTGTCCTTTAGAGAGGTGGGCAGCAGCAGGGCCCTGCAGTTGAGTGCCAGCAGCACAGCTGAGGACGAAGAGAGGAGAAAAAGTTGGATGCTGCTTGTGTGACTGCCCAGTCTGCGTGCCGTGTTCTTCTGTAATGTCAGACCTGTGCCTCTGCAACTTGTGCAAGAAACTGGGCAGAGGGCCAGGGGACTCTGATTCCTGGGGCCCCGCAGCCACGGGCAGGGCTGGAGCCCAGAAACATGCCGTGAGCCAGGGGATGATAACAGCCCGTGTTAGGAAAAACTGCTGCTGCCCATATCCTCCTCCGCTCCTCACTCTGACCGCTTCAGGACTCATTCTGGACACCCACCAACCGGCACCAACAATTGAAGGACTCCCCCCAGTGCCCAGCAGCCACCAAACCGAAGCAACAGGTGCCCACTGCCGACGCCTCGGTCTCACCAGCCCCTGGCAGAGCCGCAGGTCCTGTGGAATCCTGCAAGAAGGCTGCCGGGGGTCGGAGGGGAAACCAAAATCCCCAAACGGTCTTCGGCGGAGCCCCCCTGGATGCGCGGCCAGCCGAGCTCCGCCCCCTGGGCGTGGCCCCGCCCCTCGCCCCGCCCACATTTTAGCCTCGACCAATGGCCACGCCCTGCGCTCGGCCTGACCGATGACCACGCCCCTGGGCCCCGCCCCCATTTTAGCCTCAACCAATGGCCACGCCCAGAGCGCAGGCCTGAGCGATGGCCACGCCCCCAGGCCCCGCCCCACTGCTCGCACTCCCCACGGCACCGCCCCGGCTGCGCGGCTCGCTTGCGCCCCCTGCTGGATCCCCGCGGCACTGCGCCACCGCCGCCCCGGTCGCTCGGTGTCACCGGGTATCGGATAGAGGAGGCCACCCGTGCACGACTCTGGACTGCCGAGGGTGTTCTTTCTTGGCTCATTAATATCCTTAGAGACCTTAGTATTTGTGGCACTGGAGATGCTAACATCAGTCGCCTCTGCAGCGGTGCTGTGCTGCTGCTTCTGTCTGCTTTTTTCTAGCACAATCATGGGAATATAGCATGATTTGGGTTGGAAGGGACCTTAGAGGTCATCTAGTCCACAGGCAGGGACACCTCCCACTAGCCCAGGTTGTGCAAGGCCTCATCCAATTTGGCCTTGAATACCTCCAGGGAGGGAGCATCCACGACCTCCCTGGGTGACCTGTTCTGGTGTCTCACCACCCTCACTGGAAAGAGCTTCCTGACATCCAGTCTAAATTTCCCTTCTTCCAGCTCAAAACCCTTGTCAAAAGTCCTTTCCTTGCTTTCTTGTAGCCCACTTCAGGTAATGGAAGGCCACTATGAGGTCTCCCTGGAGCCTTCTCTTCTCCAGGCTGAACAGCCCCAGCTCTTTCAACCCATCTTCACAGGAGAGGTGCTCTGATACCTTCGTGGCTCTCCTCAGGACCTGCTCCAGCAGGTCAGTGAAAGGAGCACTCCAGCCCCAAAGCAGCCCTCCAAACACAGGGCAAACAGGGTTGGTGGGACCTGATGAGCTGGGCTGGTTTATCTCCAGTGCTGTGTTTGAAACACAATTGAAGTCATTGATCCAGAATGTATGCATGAGAAGGAGCACATTCTATTGATACAGCCAATTTAAAAGGTGCTAAGTGAAAAGTTTTTAAAGGCCTGGTGAAAGAAGCAGCAGCAAGTGAAGGAGAATTTTGGGATTGTTGCAATAAGAGCATGGTCCAGGCTGGAGAAGAATTTGTGCAGAACTTGGAGAACTCTTTACAAAGGCCTGGAGTGACAGGATGAGGGGCAACGGCTTCAGACTAGAGCAGAGCAGATTTAGATTGGATGTTAGGAACAAATTCTGCACCATGAGGGTAGTGCAAGACTGCAACAGGTTGCCTGGGGAGCTGGTGGGGGCCTGGAGATATTCAAGGTGAGGCTGGACAGGGCTCTGGACAATTTGATCTAGTTGAGGATGCCCCTGCTGACTGCAGAGGGGATTGAACCTTTGGAGGTTCCTTCCAGCCCAGCCCATTCTGTGTAATTCTGGGGAAAAAAAAAAAAAGCAAATCCAGGAGGAAAAAGAGAGAGAAAAAAGCAATGTGAGTGATGGGGCAGCAACACCCATCAGGGAGCTGCCAGCCTCTGTGCCTGCAACCAGGACTCATTTTCTCTGTGAACCACTGGAGCAGGAGGCCTTGCAGGGCTTACTGGTTTGTAGAGGTGTGTCCTCTCTATTCCCCTGCCAGAAGCAGCATTCCCCCAACCCACCCAAGAGTTCTTTGGTGTCTTTCTCCAAACCCAAACAAAGAGGAGCTCTGATATTTTACACTCCTGTGATGTCTGGGGTTTTTTTTGTGTGTTCAGAAGGTCTGACAAACATTCATGCTCAGACAGAGGCAGACTTGAGCCCATGGTTCCAAGCACACCTACAGCAAGGGTTTTTTTTTCTCTCCCCCCCTTTAGACATCCTTTTTCTCCTGAGCATTTCAGAGAGCTATAAGCCAGCAAAAAGAGCATGATCCTGGGATTCCTGGGCTGATAGGCTGATGGAGATTGAATTTCACACCTCCCCTTAGGGCAGTGTGGTTCCTCCTGCAGCCTTGTCCCAAAGCAGGATGTTATCTGCTGGACCCAAAGTGCAGCTGCTATTTTTGGTGCTCTGATGTTCCTGGAATTCAGGCCTGTGCTCAGATGGCAGCAGTTCTCCCTTGACCTCGCAGCTCCTCTGCTATGATTTGGTGTGAAGCAAGCAGAGCAGCTCACTTGTTTCAGAGAATCACAGAATTGTTTTCAGCTGGAAAAGACTCTAAGATCTGGGTCGAGGCAATCCCAAGCACCAACATAGGCTGGGCAGTGACTGGCTTGAGAGCAACCCTGAAGAGAGAGACTTGAGGGTGTTGGTGGAAGAGAAGCTCAGAATGAGCTGTCAGTGTGCTCTGGCAGCCCAGAGAGCAACCAGAGCCTGGGCTGCAGCAAGAGCAGTGTGGGCAGCAGGGTGAGGGAAGTGATCCTGCCCCTCTGCTCTGCACTGCTGAGACCCCACCTGGAGTACTGCATCCAGTTCTGGAGTCACTATTACAAGAGGGCTATGGATGTGCTGGAAGGTGTCCGGAGAAGGGCCACGAGGATGATCAGAGGGCTAGAGCTCCTCTGCTACAAGGAGAGACTGAGGGAGTTGGGGCTGTTCAGTCCAGAGAGGAGAAGGCTCCCAGGTGATTTAATTGTGGCCTTTCAGTATCTGAAGGAGACTACAAGAAAGCTGCGGAGGAACTTGTTAGGATGTCAGGTAGGGATAGGACTAGGGGGAATGGAACAAAGCTGGAAATGGGTAGATTCAGACTGGATGTTAGGAAGAAGTTCTTCAGCATGAGGGTGCTGAGACCCTGGAAGGGGTTGCCCAGGGAAGTGGTGGAAGCCTCACCCCTGGAGGTGTTTGCAGCCAGGCTGGCTGAGGCTGTAGACAGCCTGATGTAGTGTGAGGTGTCCCTGCCCATGGCAGGGGGGTTGGAACTAGATGATCTTTGCACAAAGGTATTGGGTGGAGGCAGTTTGATTCCATGGGAGGTATCTGAAAGTGCTGTCACCAAGTCTGGGCTGGTCACTTGTGGAGACTGACTCACCTGATGTCTGACCTGGGACACCATTTCAGACTAAGAATTGCTCTCTGGAGGTGCTTTTTTTTCCTCCCTATTGATTAAAGATAGCCCTTGAAGAAGCTATCTGTGAGAAACAGTCCCTGGATGTGACTCTCACCTGAGGGAGAGCAGACTCCTCACTTGCCCTGGGAATCACTGACCTCCGACCTCCTCAAAATGCTACAGCAGTAACAAAAGTGCCAGACTCTGGTTTCCTCCTCTGCTCTCCTTACTTTGGCATCATCACAGACATTTGTCTTGCTGCAAGCAAATGAGATGGGATGTGGAGACACGGAGTGGAAAGGCTGGCTCCAGCAAAACACCTGGCTGGCAGCCAGCAGCTTTCAGCTTCCAGCCTTGCTTCTGCAAAGAGGGAAAACCAAAACACTTCACTTAGCTCCTCTCCCAGGCTAGCAACTTTGGGCAATTCATTTGAATGTTCAGTGCCTAAATACTCTCCATGTATCTAATCTCCTGTATCCAATCTACCAGTTCAGGCGACTGGGGGTTGTCCTTCTAGAAGGGAGAAATCTTGCAGTGGTGTCAGTTAGCATTTGGGCACAGCAAGGAAACAGCCACCATGACTTGCTGCTGCTATTTCTAAGTGTGGAAGTATTCCCAGTGGCACCTCCAGACAAAAGATAGGAGAGAGGATTTAGGATTTGCTACATGCTGGAAAAAGTAGAATCCTTTAGTGATATCTGTCCTCAAGTACTGGAGCTGCTGTGGCTTCTGCTGCAGAGCTGGGGGAGTCCTGGCAGGCTGACTCCATCTGTGGAGCACTGCAGATGATAAACCAAGACACTCCGAGGTTGGGCTGTTGTGGTTTTGTAAAGGCCATCACAGGTTTATGTGGAGCAGGAATTCCCTGAGGGGTTGGTACCATTGCCCTGCACCTTGCTGGTGCCAGGCTGAGCACACTCACCCTGAACCAGACTTGAGGCCTGGCACTTTGCTGGCCACAGGCTGTGTCACATCCCCTTTTCTCCTCGTGTTTTGTAAGTGGGCATGGGGAAGAAGGGGATGGAGAATCTGCCTGAGTCATGTGCATGAATAAAAGAGGAAGTTTCCTCCTTAATTCTAGACAATTTCTAACAATGCCAGACATGATGTAAGAAGGCTGCTCCTGAGGACTTGCTCCCCTGCAAATCCTGAGGTTACCTCTTTCAAAATGCTTTTGCTGTTCTTTTTTTTTCTTGCTTGCTCGCTTTTTTTCTTCAAGGAAAAAGGAGGCAACAGCAGGAAACAGCCATCAGCTCACAGCTACTCCCACTGTTAGGCTTTGCTTTAACAGAAGAGAACAGAGCTCATACAGAAAAAGTGCAAAAAAGGAGATGCAGGCACACACGATCTGCCTCACCTCTAGGCATTGCCTTTTCTGCTGACAAACACAGGAAACAAGGAGCAGCTCCCAGGCAAAGACCCTGGGTACACTGAGAGCTGAAGCTCAGGTCCAGGCTGGTGGTCACACCCCCCCACAGTGGAAGTGCTCACTGCCGTACAGCCTGATGTGGGCAGCTGCAGGAGGTAAATCATTCACGGTTGGTCTCATCCCACAAACAGTGTTTGCATGGTGCACGGAAACAGTCAGGCTCTCAGTCAGCAGGGAAGGCTGGCTGGGGCAGTGTGGATGTTCAAATACCTGCCCTTTGGATTATTTTCCATTACTGCTTCCCCTTTGAACCTGATAAGAGGGTGGGCTGTCTTGGACTGAAGAGAAGTTGTCTTCCAGGCTACAAAACAAAAGAGAACACAGAACAGAGCTGAAATGTGGCTGAAAACCATCCAAGCTTAGGCCTGGTGCTGGGCAGGAGAGAGAACTGGGAATTAAGCAGGCATTCTGGCTCCAACCATAGCAAGAAGCTTGGGAAGGGACTCAGCATCTTCTATACAGGCAAGATCCAAGAAATTCCTTACAGGGAGGGTGGTGAGACTGGAATAGGTTATCCACATTGGTCATGGATGCCCTCTCCCTGGAGGTGTACAAGGCCAAGCTGGATAAGGCCTTGAGCCACCTGGTCTTGTGGAGGATGTCCCTGCCCATGGCAGTGGGGTTGGATGATCTTTAGGGTCCCTCCCAACCTAAACTATTCCATGTTCTACAAATCTTGGAATAGGGAAAGCTCACTTTTGATGCCTCTGGATGCACAGGTTCTTGTACTTCCTCTACTCTGCAAGTCCTAAATTAATAACAACCAGTCTGAGCTGATCAGCATCATCTTATTGGGTCACCACGTTTCAAACCATCCAGGCAGAGAAATTAGACTTGTTGCCTTCCAGCATCTGCTGACAAACATGTTCCTGCTTCCTTCTGCAGTGCTTGAAGAACAGTGAATGCACCAATCTGCTGCTTTCAGACGGTGCTTGGCAGGCCACAGGCTTTAAATATTTACCTTTGCTTGAAGCAGCAGGCACTGAAGCAGACCTGTGCTCACAACAGCTTGCCCCAAATTCAGGTTTGTCAGATCTGGTGCTCAGCAATTAATCAAAGACTCTTGGCTCCCTCTGCAGAGGAAGCAGCTCAGCTGCACACGTGGGTGGGACAGCAGCTCCCAGCTTGGTGCTTGGCTCCTTCCTGCTGGGTGTTTGGATGCCTTTTATCTTGGAGTCATCTGCAGCTCGTCTCTGAACTCGGGCTGAGGACTGACTCTGCCATGGTGTGCTTCATCGGCTGGAGTGGGGCTTGCTCTGATGTTGTAGGAGCTTCTCTTAGGAGCAACAGAGCACAAGAATCCCAGAGCCTCCAAAGCTGCTTCAAGTTCCACTCATGCAGGGACACCTTGCACCTCATTTTAGGGTGCACAGAAACACAAGGGAAGGAAGCAGAGAAGAAATCCAGTGCTGCCTCACATCAGGCACAAATAAAACACAACTGCAGAACCTGTTTGGATCCTTCTTTGTTTTGTCAAGCAGTTCACATTTCACGCTGAAAACATTTCAGCTGGTGCAGAAAACACAGCCAAGCAGTACTTTAGGTGAGCTGGCCACAAGTATCTTAATGCCCATTCCCTTTTATTTTCTGCATAAGAGAGAAAAACAGCAGGGACTGGGCCAGTACAGTCTCTTGTCCTATTTCCAGCCTGTTGTCCAAAGGGTCCTGCTCCCTTGGCAGCTCCTCCAGCTGCTGTATGGATTAACAGCTAGGTCAGCTCCCCAGCAGGAATGGAGTTCCTAAGGTCAGCTCTGAAACTTGCTCCTGCTGCCAGCAGGGCAGCCAGGGAAGCTCTTAGGGCAGAGCTCCCCTCCGTTGTCGCCCTTATGTCAGCTGTTGTGCAATCACCCAGTTACTTCAACAGGAAGGAAGAGGCTTGAAAACTCAACCTACACTCGGGCACACATACTAGGAGCTGTTGTGTCAAACCAAAAGCTTTGTGAAAGAGAAGCAAACCTCCACCTGTTCACCTAAAGCCTGCAATGCAGACTGTGAGCAGCACAGAAGGCTTTTGCCAAAACAATTTCCTAACACCAAGGTGAGGCTGTAAATGTTCTTTTGTTGGTTTTTTTTTTGTTTTATTCATCGTCAGTAAATTTTTGTACACAAGGCAAATATTAATAGCTGAAAGGCAACACTTTTGGAGAGTATGTACAGAGCAATGTACAAGCAGGTGTAAAGGGGGTTTAAAACCGTTCAATTTAACCATTTTATTTAAAAAAAAAAAAAAAAAAAGTGATGCTTCTCTCTTCTAGGACCCCCCTTAGAAATAATTTATTGCCAATTTGAAACCAAAGCAAGGAAAAAAAAAAAAAAAACCCAAACCAAACAACCCCAAAACAACAAAACAAAAAAAACCCAAACCCACCCCAAATAAACAGCAACCAAAAAAAAAAAATTACAATAAAAAGTAGTCCCTGGAGAGTTTTTTTATAAAAAGTTAAAACATATAAAATCGTAAGCCACAAACATTTATACAAAGCTAATACAAACCTTGGGTTCTGTTAAAGATCTATGAGGTTGTTACAAAATATATTTATTTTACCTTTTTTTTTTTTCCTTTTTTTTTTTTTTTTTTTTTTTTTTTTNTTTTTTACATAAAGGCTTCACTTAAGGTTAAGCTCTCACTGCTACTTGGAAGCGCAGGAAAGCAGCTTTTAAATAGTCTGCAACTCAACTCAGTTTTTCAAGTACGATGCAAAGA
>VWZI01017383.1:194844-221565 GCA_013396835.1 Psilopogon haemacephalus | reverse complement strand
AAAAGGAGAGCTTGTCAAAAGGAAAAAAACAAACAAAGAACCTTGCGACCACCTTTCAGCATCTGAAGAGGACCTAGAGGGGAAGGACATTTTGGAAGGGCTTGCGGTGATAGGATATGGGGCAATGGTTTGAAACTGGAGCCAGGGAGAGTCAAATTTGACATCAGGAGGAAGTTCTGCAGAATGAGGGTGGTGAAATACTGGAAAAAGCTGCCCAGGGATGTGGTTGAGGCCCTGTCCCTGGATACATTCAAGATCAGACTTGACGTGGCCCTGGGCAGCCTAATCTAGCTGGAGGTGTCCCTGCTGACTGCAGGTTGGACAAGATGCCCATGGCAGGGGGATTGGAACTAAATGACCCTTGTAGTCCCTGACTGATTCTAAGATGACCTTTGAGGGTCCCCTTCCAACTCAATGCAATCTGTGATTAGGATGCAAGTCACAGGCATGGTGATTGAAGCTAACTTGCAATCAAGAGAAAAGCTTGCAGAGGAGCAGCATGAGGTTTAGAATAAACATACAGAATCTCAGAATCACCAAATGCAGGGTTTGAAAGGGATGTCTTGAGATCATCTAGTCCATCCCCCTGCAATGAGCAAGGTCACCCACAGCAGGTTGCCTAGGATCATGTCCAGGCAGGTTCGGAATCTCTCCAGAGAAGGAGACTCCACAAACCTCTCTGGGCAGCCTGATTCAGGGATCCAGCACCCTCACAGCAAAGTTTTTCCTCAGGTTCTCAAGGAACTTGCTAGGTTCAAGTTTGTGCCTGTTGCCCTTTGTCCTGTCACTGGGCACTACTGAAAAGAGTCTGGTTCCATCCTCTTGCCCCACACTGTTTAGATCTTGCTGAACATTGAGAAGATCCTCTCTAAGGTTGCTTGTCTCCAGGCTAAACAGCTCCAGGTCTTTCAGCCTCTCTGTTGAAAAAGAGATGCTCCAGCTCCCTCAGCATCTTTGCAGCCTCTGTTGGACTCTCTCCAGCTAACATAGAAGCATTTTTGAGAGATCCAGAGTCCCAGGCAGGCAACACATCCAGTACTAAATCAAAACATGCACCCCAGAGAACTGAGGTTCTCAGTCTGCCCCATGACAAGGATCCATAACACCTGAGATGTGTACCATCAATTCCTCACACCACCTGGCCTTATTATTTTGTGCTTCACTCATCCTCTTTCCACAGAGCTGGGAAACACTGTGGCTGGCAAACACTGCTGGTGTGCAGCAGATGGGCTCTAAAGCAGGTTTCTCATATCAGAAGGATAATATCTCATTATCAGAAGGATAATCTCTCATTTAACTAGGGGCACTCAGCTTCTCCCATGTTCTTCTGCATCTTCAGCCTGCCTTTCCTCCCAGAATTAAAGAGGCAGGATGGGTGGTTTCTCACTACTTTTTTTGACTGTTACAAGAACAGTCATCACCAACGGATGCAGATGGTAACAGGAAGAGGAATTCTTATTAGTCAGCTTTCGACAGCCTGAAATTCAAGACTTGCACTGGGGCTTTCTTCATTCTTAGAAGTGCACTCTGCATATGCTCCAAATCTCTCTGCTATTTAAGAAGTGCATCTACAACAGACAGCTGGGCTGATGCTGAAGTGCAAAGCTTTGTTGTTCACTTGTTATGGAAACTCTTCCTAACATTTTTCCAGCATTTCTCACTGCTTCAGTGCAGCTATTTAGGTTTCAGAAGTTAGCAGGGAGGCTGGACTAGATGATCTCCAGGGGTTCTCCTTCCAATCCCTGCCATTCTGTGAATTTCAGTCCCTTAGTGCATGAGCTATGATCTTCCTTTGCAGTGCCAGTTACCAGGCTTGGAGCTTTTATAGAGATGTGATGGTCCAGAAAGTCTGATTCAACTAATAGTCTAGGGTGGGGGCACACAAACACACAACTAGCATAGCAGTTCAAATGCTGGTATTCCAAGTTTAAGGCAGTTGGATAAGTTTGATCCACAGCCATTAAGAACTCAAGAAGTGAGTATAATGCTCAAGAAAACCCTCAAGGACCACTTTGCTTTACTCTGTAAGCTCAAAAAGTGGAACGAGCTAGAGAGAGAAAGGAGTTTTGTTTGAACTCTTGCATTTCTCTACTTCAGCTGCCCATGACTAAGGCACTGATTTTTATCACGGCAGGAATTACAAAGCAGCTCTCTGAAGCACAGACTCCCCACCCTGGCACTTTCTGCTGTGGGTACTCTTACGCATCCCTAACCCACACCACCTAAATCTGCAGCACTATGATGCCTCCAAACTGAGCAACAGATTTGTGATGCCCTTCCCTTGCCTGACTAAAGGAAGCAACTTTAAAGGGCTGTGAGATTTTCCTCTTCGTTACACTTATATTGAGTTCCTTTGTGCCCAAAATTGTTAGAGAGAGAGGACAAGCAGAGGAATGGAGTGAGTGTATCAACTGTCACTGGGCACATGTGAAGGGATTTGGAGTAAAGCTGTTTGTTAACATTTAGACAAGAGAATGTCACAGGTTCAACGCTGAACTCCATCTTTCAAACAGGACCTCGCAATCTGTTGTTACTTAGGAAGTTAGCCTCAAGTTCTCAGAACAAAACCAGCAAGTCTTAGGGAAGATCATGAGTGACTGAAATTATTAAAGGAAATAAATAAAAATCAATGAGCATAATAAGCAAAGCCATAGATACTTTCACTATTGAAAATTAGAGAGCAAAGCAAACCCTTCTGGGAGCTGGCCTGTAGTGTTTACTCAGTAAAGCTCTCAAGAACAAGAAGCATATCCCTAGAATTCCTGACAAATTCCTTCTTGACTATTACTCATTTAAAATTCCTTCCATACTTGCAACCACAAACCAAATCCTTCCAAGTTCTGCATGTACAGAAAACCTACCATGGTTTACACCAGAGAATGGCTACTCTGAATGGCACTGCGAAGGAGCGCACAGGAAGTCAAGTGCTTGGGAAACAGACAACCAAATGTACCAACTCCCACAGTTCTGTTATCTTTTTTTGAAGGATGATTATGTTTTGTCCCTCAAGCCCAGAATTTTGGGATACTAATGCCTGGGTAATGGAGTACTGGAACAGACTACCCAGAGAGGTTGTGGAGTCTCCTTCAAAACCTGCCTGGATGCGTTCCTGTATGACCTGCCCTAGGTGATCCTGCTTTTAACAGCGAGGTTGGACTTGATCTCTGGAGGTCTCTTCCAACCTCTAATGTTCAGTGACTTTGTCACTACAACAGTTTTGAACTGTTGATCCCATGCTCCATGACTGGAGACTACTGCATTAGGTGAATCTTTTTCTCAGACACGATGAGGATCATTTCCAAAGTCCTTTCTTTGTTTCACTGCTTTCCTACAGACATCCCCAGCAGACTCTCTCCTTTTCTACACTTCACTCAATTTTCCGTGTTGACTGTTTTCCTTCTCACCTTCTCCCATTTTTGTGTTGGTAGTCTGGAGTTTTCCAGTTTGTTTGTTTAGGGGGGTTGTTTGCACGTTAGGTTGTTGTTTTGGGGGTTTTTTTGTTAGGGTTTTTTGGTTTTTGTTTGTTTGTATTGGTTTTTGGGGTTTTTTTGGGAGAGGAGGTTTGGTGATTTTTTGGTTTTATTTTCTGTGCATCTTTCCCTCTGATACTAACTTAGATGTGTGCTTCACCTCCTTCTTCCTCAAACTCACTACAGCCTGTTTTCTTCTAAAAGCCTTCTTCTGGTTCTCAGGTAGCTCTTTCAGCTATCACACCACTGTTTGCCTAGTTAAAAATTAGAATTTAAGGCATAAATAAGACCTAATCACAACATGGAAAGCAATGTCTCTCCCTGAGCTATTTTGAATACATATAGTCTGTGCTGGCAGTGGAAATAACAACAAACAGTTGCAAGGAATCCAGCTGATCCCACGTGCACATATATGCACCCAGCTACTCCTATTTTGCTGATCTGATTAAATCTGAACATTAAGTTCTTTTCCTTGTCTGCTGTTATCGTCAGCTCCATTTTGGCAGCAGGCAGATCAGCTACCTTTGAGCTAGAGGCACACAAATGGCAGCTCTGTTTATAAGCAATTTAGTTGCAGACCAGCCCAGTTGTATCAGATAAGAGTATTAAAATGCTTCCATTAATGCAGTTTGGGGAAATAATCATTGGACAAATCTTGCATATAGATAAGAAGAAACCAGAAGAGCCTATCAAATCTTTCACTTGGTAACAGAACTCAGCCAGCACTTCTTCCACAAGGGTCTAACATCACAGAAGTCAACGAGTTCTTCTGAATCTCAACATTCTTTGGTCTAACTTTAAACCAGAAAAGCTGTAATTCAGAGCTCAACGTTCCCACAGTAACATCAGACCTACAATGAATGCGTGTGTATAAAAAAAACCCCCACACCCTAGTGACTTGAAGTTTCATGCTTCAATTAAGAACGGACTACAGTTTCTTGAATAAGTAACTTTGAAAAGCTGCAAAAGCCAAAGAGAAAAAAAACAACAAACCAATAAACAAAACCAACCAGTNAAACCAAAAAAAAAAACCAACCAGTAAACCCCCCCCCAAAAAAAAAAAAAATCAAAGCCAGAACAAAAACCCCAAATGTTTGCAACTAAACTGGCATTGGATTCAAAGGCCATGAAAAACTCACTATCAGCAAAAGGTTTAGCAACTCATGAAGTGAGTGCAGTTCTATTGCCTTGTAACTCAAGACCAAATCAAAATTAGATTAAACATTAGGAAGAAATTCTTTACCATAAGGTTGGTGAGGCATTGGAACAAGTTGCCCAGGGAAGTTGTGGATGCTCAAACTCTGCAAGTGTCCAAGGCTGGACTGGAAGGAGCTTTGAGCATCCTGGTCTATTAGGTGGTGTCCCTGGCCAGGGCAGGAGGCTGGAACTAAATGACCTTTAAGATCCTTTCCAACCCAAAGCATTCTGTGATGCTATGGTACCTCAGACAGTGAGTGCTGGAGGTCTCAAGCACACTATCTGGGAAGCATCAGCATTCTGCAAGATGATCACCAGCACTCTAGCTAGAAAAATTAAGAGTTCAAAGCAGAAAAATAGGCTGGCTTCAAATTAGATTTTTATCTCTTCAAGAGAGAAAGAAAAATGAAATTAAGCATGATGTAACAGGACTCAATTGAAGTGGTTTGGATTCCTTCATCATTTGTTAGCCATCAGCTGCAAATGGCCATGGAGAAGCTGCCTCCCCACAGAACTGAAGCATCCTATTCTCAAGGCAGTTTTTCCACATGCCAGCTCTGCAATACACCACTAATGTCTGGCACACAACTGTGTCAGTAAAGCAGTAACCAACATCCCTGTCAAGAAGTACTGTATAGAATGTTCAGTGTTTTTCCTCAGAGAAAACAGATTTTATTCTGTACCCCGTTTGTTTTAAAGCAGGTACTACAGAAAGGTACCACTGAGCTGTGCAGTGACTTCCTTTAGTGCTCATAACTGGAATGGTTTGGGTTGGAAGGGACCTTAAAGGTCACTGAGTATTCCTAACTGGATATCTAAAACCAAAAGCACTCAGTTCTCATTTTGAAAGTTTTTACCACGAGGACAGTTAGGCACTGGAATCATCTGCCAAGGGAAGTGGTGGATTGCCCTGCACTGGACAGTCTGAAGATCAGCTTGACAGGGTGCTGGGCTAGCTCCTTTCATCTTCACCATTACCTAGAAAGGTTGGATCCAGTGATCCTTGGGGTCCCTTCCAACCTGGCATTCTGTGAGTCTGTGATTTATGGCTATCAATTAGGGTTTAAGTGCTATTTTAAATAATCTTCTGACTGCATAAGCATTCCGAATTTATTTTTTTAATTCAATTTCTACTGAAGTTTTATTTCCAGAAAGTCTCTTGGCCCTTGCATAGCCCTGTGGTTTTGACATGCTGGTGATGAACTGCTGAGATAATGGGACAGGCAAAGTTAAGTAAAGATAAAGCTCTTTGAATAGACACTAACTACATTTCATCTGTTTAAAACCCAGAGATCAAGAAGGCTACTTAAAACTCAAGAATGAAAAGGAAAAAGAACTTACTTGTTCTCCAAGTTTATCCAAGTTGTCCAAGAAATACTTTACAGATTCCCCCTAAAAACAAAGCAAATGGATATTTAAATAAATGTCACATTTGATCCCAACAGTTTACATTCTGAAGTCCAGCTAATTTACCATAATCTAGGTTTAAAGTGTTGTAAGCTTTAATCACTGCCATTTTTTTTAAAGCAACCACCCCAAGAACACGACTGATATTTTGTTTTTAGGCCAGTTAATATTTAAGCTTAAAAACAGAGGTAGGTGCATTTAAAATGGTTAAATTCTTTCCAGGCTTAGAATCCCTAAGTAAATTCTACTGATCCACAGGGAGTATCAAGGAAGCAACCACACCTTCACTATGAAAAAAAAAGGTACATTAAATTCTTCTGAGGCTTTGAAGAGCCTGGACACCCAGGAATTCCAGCACAAGTATCTGTGTGTTGCCATAGATCCCACTCACAAAGGTACTTCCCCCAAGTACAGCAAATGACTTGCAGAAAGAAGGATGAGAAACCACAACAGCTGAAGCATTTTATTCAAGCTTCCTATCAGAAACCAAGTTCATTGAATCAGTCAGGGCTGGAAGGGACCACAAGGATCATCCAGTTCCAAACCCCCTGCCATGCCCAGGGACACCCTACCCTAGAGCAGGCTGCCCACAGCCTCTGCCAGCCTGGCTGCAAACACCTCCAGGGATTTGGCCCCAACCACCACCTTGGGCAACCCATTCCAGGCTCTCACCTCTCTCATGCTGAACAACTTCCTTCTCATGTCCAGTCTGAATCTGCCCACCTCCAGCTTTGCTCCATTTCCCCTAGTCCTGTCACTACCTGATAGCCTCAAAAGTCCCTCACCAGATTTTTTGTAGCCCCCTTCAGATACTGGAAGGCCACCTGGGAGCCTCCTCTTCTCCAAACTGAACAGCCCCAACTCTTTCAGTCTGTCCTCATAGCAGAGGTGCTCCAGCCATTTGATCATCTTTGTGGCACTTCTCTGGACACGTTGGACAAGGACTCCTTACTGTGGGAATAAGGAGCAGAGCTCCACAGTGCCATGCTGCTTGTTATCACCAGGTTATCTTCCAGATTCATGCCACCACTGTCCTCACAAATGGGAGCTGCAGCTTTTAAGCCCTGCAGCAACACAGAACTGAAGATCTTTTATTGTGAGCTTGAACTACTGCCCACACCCCCCAAACTCCATTAAGGTGCTGGGATTAAGGAAGAATCCTTCCAAGCACACTGCTGAACCTGAGTTCACTTGCAATAGGTAATGCACTGATTGAATTTATAGCAAAGGAAAGCAGCACCTTTCTAGGACTCTCAGAACATCACAGAAGCCCAAACATGTTTCCTTTTGAAAGCTCTTGACTACCAAGCTGTAACTGCACTACTTTATAGTAAATATAGAAAGAAACCATCTGTTTTTATAGAAGAGCAAGAATTCTCACGGATTTTCTTGCTGAGAAACTCAAAAAGCATCCAGGGCTGGGCTGGCTACACCTAAACCAGACAACCAAATTAGGACAGGATAATGATTTCCCCTCACTTCAATCTGAACTCTGCTAAGTTATCTAGGAAGAGTATCAAGCCTCACTATTAAACTGTGCCATCTAAGCAGAAGAAAAGTAGAGCAGGGTAAAGAACAGCCCTAAAAGGGTTCCGGCAGGGACAATTGCTACTAAAATAAGTTACGTAACAAGTAGATACCACACCTTTAAGCATATAGTTTGAACATCAGCTTTTAATTGAGCAAGACTGGGACTCTGGTTGAAACATGCCTTGTGCTTGACACACCTGAAGGGAAGTTCTACTACCTTATTTTACCTTCTCTTTGGCTTAACATTATTGATTTTCTCTACGCCAACAAACTGCATCAGTAACACTAACCACTGTAAGGCCTGGTGGCACATAGCAGCACTGCTGGCAGTGACAGCAGGATTTTACACCTGCCCCTTTTTCAGCACTCCAGAAATCCATCCTAGCCACAGTCCAAAGGAAAGTGCATGGGAAAGGGCATTGCTGTTTCATTAAAAATAAAAATACAGAACCTTGCTACACAAATCCATCATGCCTCCCACGCAAGAGTAACAGGATCAGAATTCATGTGTTCCAAGCACTAAGACCACTGTCTGTAACTGATTAAGATGCAATAAAGTTTAAAGCCAGACAATTTCTTTTTTAGGTCCTAGGAGGAACTGACAAGCTTCCCTCCCCCACATGATTATGTCCCAATCAGCCAAATTTCAGCCTCATTAAGTGGAGGTATTTATTCTAGAAGATCTAGACCTCAGAGGCTGTAAGCATGTGTGTGTATGCATGCATGCATGCATATATTTTCATCTTAGACAGCTCTTTTTTTATCCTACTTATGGCAGTGCTTACTCCCTAAAGAAGCACTAACTCCCCAGTACTGGAAAGAGTGACATGAGTTACCTCTCCTCTAAGTCCCCAGGCTTACTGCTGCTGCAGTGGATTGAGCAGTTGGAGCAGAGAGCAAGCCACAGCCTGGAAAGGTCACAAAACATCCCCAGAAGCAGCTTCCCAGAAGAGGGGATTTCCTGAAAGCATTCCTGAAAACACACTGGGCTGCAGCAACAGGGATGCTCTAGAGCTAGGCACCCAGCAGCAGGAAGCCCACCAAGAAGACTGCTCAGCTATCTGGGCTGTCACACACCAAAGCCGAGGGCAGACAGGTATCAAAGTGGCCATTCTGAATCTCAAAGAGATGAAACTACAAAAGCAGTCAGTTACAAGCACAACACATTATATAAAGCAGTGACGTTCCAGTTTGCCTCCTCCACATCTCTGGCTCAGTGACTAGGTTCTTCCCTTATGGAAATCTACACAGACACTTAATGACACACCAAGCAAGTGCCATCAATATGACTCAGCTCTCTGTTTGTCAGTAAATGGTGTTTGATCATTGGCTATTAATCAATTTCCATGGCATCAAGAACTTAGAGCAGCTTCAAATTCGTCATCTTTCCTTCCATCCCACTCCAGGCACCCCTCTATACCATGCAGCAAAACCCAGTGGTAATTTTCTAGCTGACCTGGCTGTCTATTAGCACCAAGCTCCAACTACAGATACTCCTGAAGAGCAAGCTACCATGGCTAACAAATTGCTATCAGAACACACTGCTGCAGAGCTGAAGAGTTCTAACCTTTCCAAGCAGGCTTCACAAAGGTGGCACTACAAAGCACCCAAGCAGGTCTTCCCATCCTTTTCCAAAGGGGTGAATCTATATATTTTATGCAATAATTAAGAGAAACTCACTGAGGAACACAACAACTGAGGAAAGCCTTAATGCCAGCAGTTATTAAATCTGAGTAAGAAATGATCAAGTCACAACACTGTACAACAGCTCCAAAGGCATCTTCTGTGCTAGGCAACTTTTCTTGCTATTAGAACAAGATCTCACTCTGTGAATCAACGACAGTAGCTATATTTAAGCAGCTCTATCCAACAATTTTCATGTCCTAAAATTTCTCTTTAGACAAACTGTAAACTCTCTGGTTTATCCGAGACGACCAGAAAAAAAGAAACTGCCTTTCCCCACTCTGCCCCACTAACTCCAGTGTGGCTCACCACGTCCAGCCCTTGCCACGTGGCCACTGCAGCAATCTGCTGCTGTCATCATGCCACAGAGAAGCCACGCCAAGGACAAAATCAATATGAGACTGAGGAACTGCAGGATCTGCCCTGTCCAGAAACGCTGTAATTCTCCATTACATTCCTCTTGGTTTCACACCCATGTTCTCTGAGCACATACGATGGAAAACTTAAGATGCGATGGTCTTCAGTTAGTCACAGGTGAACTTCTGGGTGTTTTTAAATGCAGGTCAATCCCTTGAAGTCATTTTTACAGTTGAGCAGTTCTGAACTGCAGGCTTGTGAAGCGTGGCTGAAGGTTACCAATGACCTGTTGCTGCAGGAACTGCACCACTGAGCCTTACTTATCCACTGACTGCTTTCTCCTAGTCAAAGCCCAGGCCCAAAGATTCCATAGAATTGACAACTGCAGGGTTAAGCCCATTTCTGATGGGTATATTGACATACTGCAATAAAGCAAACTTCCTGAACACACCCCCACCAGTGCAACAGAATGAATGGCCTACATGTGAGCTTCAAGGATGTCCCAGTGACAGGTGACTGTGTTTTTGCTCTTTTAATACAATATTAAAGTAAATAGTGTATCACAATACCAGATGGTAAGTAATCACTTTGCTTGTAGATGTCCTTTTTTTGCTTTAGATTGAGCACATACATGCAGCCCTTTAGCCCCCTCCTGATTCACAAATGCATGTAAACCACAGGAAGTTGACTGTTAAATAACTTTATTCACAACTGTCAAGTATTCCATTTTCAGAAAGGTTTGATTCAAACCAGCTTGCGTGTCTCCTGGAGTCTTGTGATGCTCACTGAAGGCAGCCAAGCCAAGCCACTTCATCATGAACACAGAAGTGCTTTACAAGAAAACACAACTAGATCATATTATTATCCAGATACTTCATGTTCTAACATCAGTTTCCCTTGGAAACACTGAATTTGTTTTAATCAGCCTTGCTCACGCCTGTACAATGAAGCACCTCCAAGTTTAGGTCATGCCCTCTTGGTACAGAGGAGATTACAGCACAAATTGCTCATTTACCTGTACAACAGCAGGGCACTGTAGCCATTGGTGTGGCAGCTGAATTAAACCAGACCAGTTATCTTTTATAAACAACACATGGCACAGAGAAAGATTACTGTCTACAATGTTGCTAGTTACTGCCTAAAGCAAAAGTAACCACAGAAGTATTTTGGGGGATGGAAAAAAAGAAAGAAAGAAAGAAAAAGACTACATGAAACACACAACAGATGAACACATCTTTTAAACCAAGGAAGTGGCACCAATCTATTTGGTTTCCATGCAAACAGTGTCAGCAATCTAAATATGATTTGTTGAGTCCTCAGCACAGCCAACATGGCTTTTAAGCTGTTCTAAGGGAACACAGCCACTATGTTGTTTTTTTTTTTCCAACAGCCATCATTTAAAAAGACAGACAGAAGAAGCATCAAATAAAGATTTGCTCATCACGAGGTTTAAAGAAAGAAACACAATTCATCAAGCTATCTGCATTTGGCTGCAAGTTCAGGGGAACATACTGAACTGACAAGACTCAAGTATCTGAAAGAATAGATCAGATATTTAAAGAAAAAAGGAGACATAACTTAGTAACTCAAGATCAGAATTATAGGAACCACCAAATGTTTTCTCCTCCTGACCTTACTTGAGTTTCCGGGAAAAAAAGAAACAAACTTTTCTTATGCTAGTTAACAACAACAAAACCCAACCCACAAACAAACAAATAAACCAACCCAACAAAAAAGCTTTAGTAAAAGCTTAGTTGAGAGTAAGAACAGGTAACTGCAAAGTTTTTAGGCTGGTATGTACATGCCTAACTTGATATACAAATCAAACCATCCATAATAAGGGAAAAACAGCTTGAGAGAAGAAAGATAATGGAGGAATAAGCAGATCCTTAAAATTCTGCATCTTACAACCCCCTAGTAATTCCACAGCATACACATAACTGTGTAGAGGGCTGTTGTTTTTGTTTCCCCTCTTAGAGGCTTAATCCAGGTAAATCCATATCTGAGGATTTTGGCAAAGAATCCAGAGAAAAGAATCTTTAATCTTTATTTTCTTGACACCGCACCCCAAGCTGATTCAAATGAAGGCTGACTGCAAATCAATATTGCCCCTCCTAAAGTTTCATCAGATGTCTTTGGAAATGGCAGTAGTAAGCATGGAGATAATTAATGCAGAAGTGTTTTAGTTAAATCAATGTAGATTTTCCTAGTGGGAAAGGTATTAGAGAGCTCTGCAACCTCCTTGGTCTCCATCCAAGTGAGGGTTGCCCACAGTTACACAGGAGAGGCAGGTGACAGATTTATGCTGTGAATGCACCTAACTGTAATTATATTCCTGAGCTCAAATCCACAATTCTTAGTTGTTAGGCTAAGTTGAACTGAGTCTTGAAACATTTAATTGGTTTGTTTTCTTTTGCTGCCCTCAGACTTGGACGCAGATAAAATAACCTTGGCTCCTTCAAAGCTTTCAGGTTTCTACAGGTTAACTTCTCTCATCAGTCACTCCTCCAAGTGCTTTCTCCTGAGGATTCCCCTTCCAAACATGCCCCAGCCAACAAAACAGGACAAAACTTCTACACTTCCTTTATTCGAGGAACTAAATTTAACCCCCCAGATACTTTCCATATTTTATAACAGCAATTGGTATGTATCTCCTAAGGTGCAACAATTTGCTTCCCAACTGCCACTCCTATGCTCTAGCACTTGCTATGCTGCTCCCTGCCTCAGCAACAATTTTATTAGCAGTGCTTTGGGAGTTTACACCGAGTAGACACAATAACTAATTTTTAATGAGGGTGCTAACCATACTTAGGGAAAAGTGTTGAGGTAAGCAACAGTAAATTTATTTACCAAACTGCAGGCCTGGGTCAAAATATTTGAAAGCTGCTAACACAAAACACATTTCCTGGAGAGAAAGATGTTTCCTTTCTCTAAGTGTTAATTACGGCCATGGTTATGCTAAACCCAGCACAAACTGGCACTCCCACCAAAACAAAGCAGTCCCCATTCATGCCCACAGCAGCATTTCTGCAGCCTCGTACAGACCAGCCAACTGCGCTGTCTTAAAGCAAAACCTCCCCCTCTAAAGGAAGGACAAACAGCTTTAAAAGGGCACTGCTGCCAGTGGAAGCACTGGTGGACCAGCCTTAAAAGGGCTGAAGCACAGAAACCGCTCAGACATTTCAGGATCTCCTTGCTTCCTTCCCTCCAGCTCCACCATTTAAATATGACCTGCCTAATTTCAAAGCTGAAATTTAAGTGCACTGGGATTAATTGCTGCTTCTTTCTAACACCAGAGTTTCAGACACGGGCTGCACTTGCTTATAGGAGTACAAAATGATCCTGTTCTCCATCAAAACACATCACAGCTCATCCCACCTCAGGGAGCTCTAGCTCACTTCCTTTTTTTTCAGGACTTCCCACCTGCAGCTCCAGTTGTATTTGACTTTTTCCAAAGCACTCAGGACTGCATCGCAAGGTGTAAAAGTGAAACCTGGCTTGTGTTTGGTCACACAAACTGAGCATCTGTCCTAAAGAAAAGTTTCCTGTCCTGACTCATAGAAATAACTCTTTTGTGAATCCTTTGGTAGCAAAACATCTGGATCACATCAGGTAGAGTGCTCAACGGCACCAAGCTACAACAGCACCAAGAAAGGGAGGAACCACACAAGTTTATTTCATGACTGACATTTTTCTCTTGCATAATGGCATTAAAAAAAGGTGAAGGGGTTTAAGAAGGGCTTTACCCCAATAATATCCCTTTAATCTATTATCCCCTATTTACAGTCTAATCCAATTAATCCATAATTCTCAAAATGTGGATAACAAATGGAGAGAGACAGAGCATACCAACCTGAGCTCCTGCACTACACCCACTCAGTAGCACCCAGGAGCTGCTGTGTACCCAGATCTGCTGCATCTGCCATACCCACAGATGTGAAAAGGGGAGGTGAGCCAGGCCACACACGCATCACTGCACAGCTAAAATCTGAACCAAAGCTCCAGTATTGCCTGTTTCTCCCCCTTGCACTGATTTCAGGTTTTTCACCACCCTGCAAAGTGCCCCTCATACACCCACATAGTTCAGGCTTGGATTTTCTCCAATCAGCAGAGCATTTCCACAGTTTCAGATACAATAAGCAATCCCAATTAATCAAAGGAAGACAGGATGAAGCACTAAGAACTTAAGCCATGGACTAATATAGCACAGAGCAAACTTCCAGCTTTAAATTACTTTCCTATGAGAGAAGAAATACAGTTCCATTTTTCCTCACTAGGTACTCCTCCCCTCTCCTGAGGAAGGGATGCAACTGCCAGATTCTAAACAAAACCGACTTAAAAATCTGAAAGCTGGCTACAGCTTTTAGGCATGAAACAGCATTCCATGAAATCTTACAGAACTACAATTTATTCCACACTGAGCACTTTGTTATCCTATTTCTAAATCACTTTGAAAGACTGCTTGGAAACCAGGATGTGCCATATTCTATAAACAGCTGAGAAGCTAAACTGCACAGCTTTGAGTGGCAAGAAGGATGTTCTGTTTGTACAACTCAAGATGAAAACCCCCAAGTCTGATGAGGCTCTTCTCTCGCCATTAGAAACCTTAGGAACATGCAGGATTTATCCAGGCCTGCTGCTTTCCTTAGGATCACCAATGCCTGCACACAGAGAGGCAACACAAAGCTACTGCAGCCCCCTCCAGAGCTTAGAGGTAGGTTAAGGAATGCACTAAATGGCACAATGGACACAACACGTGCAGGGCCAGAGCATCAGAGGGCTCTGCAGCACCTCTGCTATGAGGAGAGACTGGAGGAGTTGGGGCTGTTCAGCCCAGAGAGGAGAAGGCTCCCAGGTGATTTAATTGTGGCCTTTCAGTATCTGAAGGGGGCTACAAGAAAGCTGCGGAGGAACTTGTTCGGATGTCAGGCAGGGATAGGACTTGGGGGGATGGAACAAGGCCACAAATGGGTAGATGCAGAGTGGATGTTAGGAAGAAGTTCTTCACCATGAGGGTGGTGAGAGCCTGGAATGGGTTGCCCATGGAAGTGATGGAAGCCTCATCCCTGGAGGTGTTTGCAGCCAGGCTGGCTGAGGCTGTAGACAGCCTGATGTAGTGTGAGGTGTCCCTGCCCATGGCAGAGGGTTGGAACTAGATGATCCTTGTGGTCCCTTCTAAACCTGACTGATCTTATGATTCTATCTAATGAAGATACTTCTATTTGCCAGAACATGAACAGAAATGAATCCATGAGAACAAATTAGGGTATGCTCTCCACCAGATCAGGTGCAACTTCTTGCTTCAAGATCTTTTTTCGCTCTTCCTCAGCAAGCATTTACAATCCAAACTCCTCTTCCAGAAAGCTTACTTTAGGAAAGAGATGGATACTTTGTAAAAAGATTGTCAAGTTTCATTGAGGAAACAAACTTTCCAAGTCAAGGCACACATGCGGCCTTCGAAGTCCTAGGAAAACACGCAGTGACCAAGGCGAAGCAGCCACCTCCCAGTTACTATTTACACTCTGGGAAGCATCTATATAAACTTCAGATGTTTTGCACACAAAACAGACTAGAACCAGACTGTAAACATTTGCTCTTCTCTCAGTGCACTGACCCACTGGCTCCATGACTTCATGCATTTGCAACTCGAACTGCATTTAATCTGACACTGAGGCAAGCAGTGAGTCTGCAAATCTGCCATCCATCATTCAGAGCTTTACTTGCCTCCAAGTCAGACAAGAGTGGCAAAAGCTCACAAAAACATCACAAATACTCGGCACAGAGAAACATATCACCACTAAAACTGGCCATGTTGAACTTGAAGCTGCTTGCCAAGTCCATCATTGCATGTGCTGTAAACCAAATCCACAACGTTTGAAAAGCAGAACCCTAGCCTAGATCTGATGCACACACAGAAGTATCCCCAGGATTTCATTTTCAAGTACATTCAATTCCTCTTTCAGCCTCATGAGAAATCCAGACGGCCAAATGCTTTTTAGTTCCTTCCTCTGCCTCAATTAGCAAAATCCATCTCAATTAAGTTCTGGTATTTCTGTCTGCAAATGGTGACAGGACTATGTCAGCTCTTCTCACAAGCCCTCTGACAAGATTCAGCACTCACGCACTAGACTTTGTGAAAGCTCTACAGGTGTCATTAAATAAATACTAGTGGGTTTAAAAATGAGTAAAAGCTGTGCCTAAAGCACTCAGAATAAGAGTGACATACACAAGATTTCCTAACCAGCAGAAACATGGGAGAGGCTGCCAAGTATTTCAATTTACTTGCAGAATTTCATACTAGAAATTAGCTTCAAATAGAAGAACTAGAGATTAATCATGGAATCACAGAGTCATAAAGGTTAGGAGAGACCTTTAAGATCAGAGTCCAACTGTTAACCCAGCACTACCTGATTCACCACCAAGCCATGTTCCTCACCACCACTTCCACACTGTTTTTAGAACTGTTCAGGGATGGAGGCTCCACCACCATCCTGGCCAGCCTCTTCCAGGCCTTGACAACCCTTTTAAGGAAGATATTTTTCCTAATGTCCAACCTAAACCTCTCCTGGTGCAACCTGAAACTGTTTCCACTCATGCTATCACTTGCTTGGGAGAAGAGACTGAACCTCATCTGACTCCAACCTCCTTTCAGGGAGTTGGAGAGAGCAAGGAGGTCTCCCCTGAGCTTCTTTTTCTCCAAGGTGAACAACCCCAGCTCACTCAGCTGCTCCTCACAAGACTGTAGACCCTTCACCACCTTAACTGAGCAACTACAGAACTGTTTGCTTGTGCAACCAGTTAATGGTGCCGATACCATCCACGTGTAACATTTCAGCAGGTCACCCAGCACAGAGGGGTTTGTACACACTGTTTTGTCTAAGTATTTTGAATTCCAGATCATTTCAATGTGCTGCATTTCCTCGCCTGGAAATTCTGCATCCTCTTTATTTGGTCACCAGCGGGTGATCAAACACCATCATGTGCCCAGTAAGAAGCTTCCAGGCACTCTGCTGAGATTCCTGTCTGTCTGTCTAAAGTGATTTCTCCAGCATCATTAAACAAAGAGATATAGAAATTCATGTGTGATTACACATTTTTGTACCTCTCATCCATTAGAAAAATTTGAGGTCTTTTCAGTTCCTTGGTTAAGTGACTGAAGAAGATGATATTCCACTTCTTTTAACTGAGGAGACTGTGAAGTGCTGGGAAAACATTCAAGGCATGAGTGACAGTGGTAGAGAAATGTGCAGCATGGCAGAGTGAATTAAGTGCTGTAAGAGGCAGCTCACTGCCTATTATAGGCCAAAATTTCCTTCTGTGTGAAACAGTTCAAGTTGTTATTGTGCTGATAAAGAATTCAGGGTGTTTTCTATATCCAAAATACCTCAAAGTTCCAGCTGTATTATCTGATGTTTATTGCTAATGCAGATAACAGTTTAGGATCTTGCTTAGCTGCTGCCATAATCTTAAACATTTTCTTTATTCATTGTTTAAATTCAAACTACTAAATGGAGGAGTGGGGGTGTTAGGGTTGGTCTCCAGGAGTATTCAGACTTTTTTTGTTGGATTAAACCCATTTATTGATTGAGGCTGTTGAGTTAACTAATATTAACATTCAATGACCCATTTATTCACCTTTAAGATATGAGCAAAGGCTTCACACTCCAGAACAACTGAAGACATCACTTTTCTATCAGCTCCTCCACTGATAGTTTGCTGTTCTGCAAACGGGCAGACTCAACCTCCTACACTTCTCAACCCACTTGTGGTAAGTTTAGGTATTTACCAAAGAAAACAGCCAGCAGACACAGTGTGGTATGGAGATCACCTTGCTGTCTACATCAAATGCCAGCATAGCTGTTCTCTTCCTTGTCTTACGTAGTACGGTCAGCTGCATTTACGTTTTCTCACATTTTCTTAAGCAACTTCCTCAGCTACCACAAGCTACAGTTTCCTACCACTCTGCTAGCTCTGCATAAGAGGAACAGCATGAGATCAGAACATATAAATAGCATTTATCATTAACTGAAGTTTAGCTCAATAAAAGACAGGCAAAAAAGTAACCCAAAAACATCCTGAGTGTCCTGGGTGTTCAGCAAGAGCTGACTGAGCCACCCTCTAAGGCTGAAGTCTTGCTACAGCAAGTTTAAATTAGGGAATGACAGCAGAAACCACCACTGCCCCTGGCATCACACCTTAATCCTGAAGGATCCCACATTTACATATGAAAAGGATCTCTCCATATTCTGTGCCTCAGGTACAAAATTAATTTCACCTGTATAGATGGAAGATGACAGCTGTGTGCATACCACAGGCTTTGCCAGCATGGAGGTTTGCTGACAGCTATGGATACTTCGTAGAGAAGACTGGGCTGGTATTTACTGAGTCATTTCTAAGTGGACAGAGAACGGAGAAGCCATTGCTACACCAAAAGGCTGTGCAGTAATGCAAGGAGACAGTTTCACAGGTACTAACAAGTCATGTCTCGCAGCAAGGAAATGGGCTCTGAATGAGTGTTTGTAGCCAGCTCTCACGTTATGCTGGGCGCCACTGAAGCAGCAACAGTTCAGCTAACATTTGCTCCAAGTCAAAAGAAAATGCTGAGAACAGGTTCACACATTGAAACCATGAGAACAGCTGAGAAAGCCTCTTCCAGTGAAGCCTTCAAAGGTGCTTGGCATGCACAGCATATTCAGAAGAGCACTTATATTTTACTTTTGTTTAATCGAGGCTGGGTTATAGAAATCCAAATTTTTGCAAGAATTAGGTCACCTTTTAGTCTTCTGTAATCAAATGTTTAGGGCTCTTAAGGTACACAACTATCAACAGGACAGAGCTTGTTGGAGCCAGAGTATGTGTAACAACACATCACTGCTCCCACACTGTCTTGTGAAAGTCTGCCTTTTAAAAGCAGTGGTTCTCCATAAACAGATATCTGGATGAAGTTTGAATTAAAAATTCCATCAGAGGTTGCACTGAAACCACACAGAAAAGTCTGTACAAGCTAAGTGCAGCACAGAAGACTCCAAAAAGTTGCTAGCACTCCTGTCTGGAAGACAACTCCTCATGCTTTTATCTGGCACGTGTGTGCCATAGAATAATTTAGGCTAGAAAAGACCTTTGAGTCCAATCATTGACCTAACACTGCCAAGTCCCCACTAAACCACGTCCCTCAGCATCACATCTCTTAAATCCCTCCAGGAATGATGATGCAGTCACTTCCCTGTGCAGTCTGTTTCAGGGTTTAACAACAATTCTAGTGAAGAATATTTTTCTGATGTCCTACCTAAGTCTCCCTTGGCATGACTTGAAGACATTTCCTCTCTGTCACCTGATATTTGAGAGAACAGACCAACATGCTCACATCAAGGCCAGGTTGGACAGGGCAATCTGGCCTAGTGGCAGGTGTTCCTCTACATGACTAGGGGGTTGGAACTTGATGATCTTTAAGGTCCCTTCCAACTCAAGCCATTTTATGATACAATTCTATTTCAGCTCCCACTGAAAGATCTCTCAATTCAGAGCCACTCTCAGAGTACTGAGAGTATTACAGAGGCCACAAGCTGTTGAAAGGCTTCTGAAATTCAGTGTAACTACTATGATGTAGACACTCTGAATGAAGAAGGTAAGACACTCTTTTTCCACATTCTGTGCTTGTAGGGTCACTGCTTCAGCATCTCTCTAAAGTCACAACTGTTTCATAAGAGAGGAACTCAGACCTGAAGAAATAGGAAGACCTCAACACCTGACAACCTGGCATGGCTTCAAACACAACTGACCTCTGCAGGATCAGCACTCCATAATCAAGCACATTTCAAGGACCTGTTGCCCACACACCCAAAAGAATGGTCAATTTTGCAGCAGCCATTAAATTAGCTCTTCTGGAAATAAGTTCTTATGTGTTCAAGAGCTCCACCAATATTCAGAGGGAGAACTCAAAAAAGCCCAAACAGAGTAAGATAAAATATATTCCTCTAGTAAAGCAAACAACACTCTCAAAAAAAAATGTGTTGCAACAGAGAAGTGCTACGGAGAAGCTGCAGCAGAACTAGCAGTAGGACTTCAAGCTGAACACGCCTTTTCCTGTCTTCTATAATCTGATCTAGCACTTGCAGACATGTCACAGAAGTAAACAGGATCCAGAGGTAAATGCATATCCTACCATCCTTACTGTGTCATCTGTGTCTGCAGGACTGTGCAAAAGCAGGCAAAAGAAAGTGCCCTTACTGCCCCTGTGTATTGCAGGTTCATGGCATAAACCTTCCCCCCCTCAACATTCAGTGCAGTCTGTAAGGAAGGCAAAAAATTCTCTATCTGAAAGATCAACCAATGCCAGTGGCAAACATCCAAACCCACACAAAAGTTACCTTTAACAGGAACAAACCTTTAAAACACTCAAAGCTCATCAAGCATCTGATCCACTCACGGCACTTTTCCATTCTCCAAGAATTAGAAGACTGCTGGGGACTGCTTCAAAATGTTTCCCTGTTAATGGCTCTAGCAGTAAATTCAAGAAACTCGACTTTCCAGCAAGCACAGTGAGTGAGAGGCAGGGCACAAACAAGGGCACGGTCTCTCACAAGTGCTTCCCTCCGTGTTACCAGACACGCAGCACCAGACACTCCTCAGCTGCCAGCGCCTCAAAGCAAATCTCAAGGAGAGCAGCAAACCTTTAGGACCACAGAAGTGAATAGCTCAGAAGCATAACTACAAAGAGTAGGAAATGTCTAGTTAAATTAGTTTGCATGTTAGAGAATTAAGGTAATAGCTCTGTTTATCCGAGCCATTTCAGGAGAGTCTGTACCGGAAATCAACTTGCAATGAGAAGTGTGAAACGTTAGGGAGGTGTCAGAAAGCATTAGGCTGATTCCCACTAACTCTGTAACTAATCCATGTTATCCACCTGACTAGAGGCTGTAGGAGAAATAAGATCAGTAGATGAAGGAGAGAAAGCTCAAGGATGGCCAGAATCTTAAGTGCAAGTTATAGAAACTAAGCTACAGAGACAAAAGAGTCTTTAGTTAACCATGGCAGTGGAACGATCACCCACATTACTTCAGCTTGTAACAAAACGTAAGGGATTACAATGTTAACCACACTCCAGAAGTGCTGAAGGGGCATTTAGATTACAGCACCAAGCTGTAATGAGCTCTTACCAGTTTTAAAGCACCAGACAAGGCTGAACTAAAGAGTTTTCATAAACACTATTAGTGACCAGAAGGCCTCTATTTTTATACCAAAGAAAATAAATCATATTGCCTATCCCCATGGCCACTTAACAAAATGAGGAAGGACACTCCAATGAACTAATCATGGAAAGGCTGACTTCTAATTCCATTAAAATCTAACCACGTTCTGTTTTTTTACCCTGTCATGCTTCTATAAAAAGACCACATTGCTTCTTTAGGCTCTAAGCATCGTGTCTGACATCGCAAGTGAAAGATTATGGAGAGAGCAACACAAAAAACCAGGCAAGAACAGCTTAATGATCACTCACAAAAATAGATATATGTAAGTTAGAACCACATACAGGCTAGAACTTTAACTTTAGAGCTCTTTCTCTGTAGTTCCTATCTGCCCAAGCTACAAATGCCTTCTACAACTGCATGCTCTTGCTTTCTCTCCTCCAGAATTTATGTAAATTTGATGTTTTGCTCCTTACCCACAACTGCTCTGTTCTTCATTTGCTCATTTCTACCTTTGCTCCAGTGTCCCATATTCCCATGACAAACACTATTTTCCCAGCATTCCTTCCTGTGCTTTCTTAACTGTGTTTTCAGTACAATGTCAAACTCAGCCCAGTGGAGAAAGTTAAACTCACTCAGTAAGCCTGAAAAGATGTTTGAGTATATAAGGTCAAATAACAGTCCTCTACCAGGCTCAGACCCAGCATCTTATGAATTTTTCATACCACTTTTTCCATATGTTTTTCATGCCACTTTTCCCTCTCTCTGACTCATCTCATGATTGCTGGTGTCTCTCCTTTCATCACACTTTATACTACACTGAATCACAGTTGGAAGTGACCTCTGGAGATCAACCACCCAGGCTAAAGCCAGGTTACCCAGGATCAAAATATGCAGGCACATTTGGAATCCTTCCAGAGAGGGGAGACTCCACAACCTCTTTGAGCAGTCTGTTCCACTGCCGCAGAACCTTCAAGGTAATGAAGTTTTTCCTTACGTTTAGGTGAGGCTTTCAGGGTTCTGGTTTGTGCCCATTGGCCTTTGCCCTGTTACTGGGCACCACTGAAAAGAGTCTGTCCCCAGTTGCCACAAGCAGTCGAACTGGATCTCTCTTACTCCTCATTCGATGTTGCTAACAATTTTCAGTCTTGAGTCCCTACTCAACACAATTGAGCTGTCTGCATCTCTTCCAACTTCCCCTTGCTCCACCTCTTCACTTGGGTATGTCTGTCACTCCCTCTTTAACCATTTGTGCCTCCCTTCCCTGTTGTACATGTCACAACTCTCTGAACACTCTTTACCAAGGCATCAGCAGGTACAGCAGAGCCCTGCACTGCTTTCAGGAGCTCTCTGCCACCCACGTGGGGCTCTGTCACAACCTAAACTGGAAGCTCACTGGTGTAACACCATGACTGCATGCTTGGCCAGCACCGATCACACCGCCTGCACTCAATACAATGACATCATTCAACCCTTTTTCATTTGTGTTTATAACTTGGCATTAATCTCTCAGGATGAGATTTTGAAAGGGTTTAGGAAATAAAGCAGTTACCGTACTCTGAAAATTCAGTACTAGGACAGGACTCAACCACTAAGAGCACTTAAAATGTTCTTGAGATTCGCCTAAAACACAACATGATCCATGTGTATTTTTACAGAGGACATTATTCATATTTAGGGATTTCCACAAGAAAGCAAGAGTCTTCCTTTACTGTCAGATGCAGAACAACATGCTCTTCAAATCCTACTCAAAGTGAAACTGCACAGGCTTCAGCTAAGGAAAGAACCTACTTCTCAGAGGCTTGAAATGACAGAAGAATCATCTCCCTGTTCCTTTGCTACTTAACCTCAAGTCCCTAAACATGCCCACTCAAGGACAAAACAATTTTATTTAACAGATTCTAAACCAGATCACTCCAGCACAGCAATTACGTCACAGGAAGGTACATCTGCACCAGAAGAGGATCTTGACTGCAGCACAGCAATTACCCTTTTACCATCACTGCTTGGAAGGCAAAATGCAAGGAGTAACAGGTCTCATTAGACACTTATGGCCATAGCTCAGAACCAGGCCGGGCAGGTTATAGGTTGCTGGAGCACCTGCCCATTCTGCAATCTCCCAAAGACATTCCATGATCAGGGCAATACATATTTATAGAGTATTTACACAAGCTATGATTACACAACCATTTGTAACAGCTCAACAGGAGACAGCAGCAGCTATTGTTCAGATTCACACTAACACAAAGGTTATTTTTAAGACATAAAAACACAAAGCCACTTAGGTTTAAGAGACCTACAAGAACAGATCTAATCTATTTTAAGGTCCTCAACCCTCCCACCCCTCAAAAAACCTATGCCACTAGCATTTTTTACACAAGTTTATAAACCAATAATTAGCAGATTTAACTTTAATTGGAAATGAAGGGAAGTGACTTCAGCTGCCACAGACAGTCAAAGCTGCAGCTCAAGGACCACGACAAGTTTCTTTTCTCCTTTCCAAGCCCACTATTGAATTGTATACTCCATCTCAACCCCACTATTAAACGGTGTAACTCCATCTTCAGCTGAGAACTTCAATCTAACAAAAACCTCATTACATGAGTACTAACACAGACATTCAAAATTAAACAGGAAGTATACAGAGGGAATGTTTGCTAGATTGCTCAAATTGGAATAGAGAAGGGAGTGGTTTTTAAATTCTTCTCATTAACCCATGCGTATCTTTGCTTAAAAATCACATTACTCTTCAGCCTGCCTTTATTGCAAATCATTTTTTTGTTGTTGTTTTGGTTTGTTTTATATTTAGGCTGATGTACTAGTTACAAAAAGCTGGAAATAATCATATGGCAAAAACACTGCACGGGTACTAGCTGTGCTACGAAACATAAAAGCCCTCTGTACCTCAACTTTCTCACATATGAAATGAGGACAATTATGTCAGAAGCTCTTTATTACTCTTATTTTTACAAATAAGGTGGGGGGGAGGGGAGGAGCTAAATGCATCTGTTTGCAATACCACAGTGTTGTACCATCAAAAAAAAAAAAAAGCTTAAGACCCATAAGGAGGCAGCTGGCTCAGTGCTTTACAGCACAACAAACACAGGAACAAGAATCATTAAGCAGTCAAAACCTTCAAAAGACAGATCTTACCAGCTGGAATTCTCTGCGCCTGTCATAGGCATGCTGGATGCCGCTGTCTGCCCAGAGAGCTCTTATGGCTGGGAGGTACTGTAAAAAAACTGCTGTCTCCACCATGCCTTGCACCACCGTGACCGACCGAGTATCAAAAGCCATCATCGTATCTCCGTTGCTTTGGTTAGCAGGATCTCCCCAAGGGATATGAAGTTTCTCTCTGGCATCCACGAGGACTCTGACACCTTTAACGACACAAGAGAGCGTCGCAATTAGAGTTTCTCAGCGGCTACTGTTTCACTAGCCTACAAATCCGTGAAGTTTCAAACAAAGCACCTACTCTCTACTGTCAGAGCTCAATAGGACTATTCCAGCCCTGCAGATCAGCGAGTTTCTGACGAATTGGCTCAAAGCACTACATTTCCAGGTAGTATCAGAGCTCGGGTGCTTGCTGTCAGAAAAACACATCTCTGATCAACGGTGTAATATCTGTGACACAAAATTTAACTCTTGGAAAAGGGTGAATTTCAATTAGCAAGCCCCCAGTCACTGCTACCAAGCAAATCTCTTCTACCTGGCATGAATACAAGCACATATTTCAGAACACATCAGACCATCTGACAGCTTATGTTAAGGTTTCCCAATCTCTGCATTCTTATGAACTCAGTATCTAGTTAAAGCACACTGTAGAGAGTTATCATTGCCTTTAACATTTTCAGATATCTACCAAAATCACACCACCAAAAGTATGCTTATACTGCTTCAATGCAGAAAAAGTTGTCTCACCTAAGGACTTTCTCACATTTTTTCTGTGCCTTTAACAGTTTCAGAGATAGCTACCAAAATCGCATCACCAAAAGTCTGCTTACACTGCTTAAATGCAGAAAGAGTTGTCTCACCTAAGGACTTCCTCACATTTTTTCTGTGCCTTTAACATTTTCAGAGATAGCTACCAAAAATCATACCACTTATTTAGAAGTATGTTTGTACTGCTTAAATGCAGAAAACGTCTCACCTAAGGACTTCCTCACATTTTTCCTGTGGTTGTTTTGGTAAATACTCTGTATATTCTACTACTTTACACTTCCCTTACAAAAGACTTAAAAAAAGAAAAAAAAAATCACTGTGCTCATACTGATAAGGGAAATGCAGAGAAAATGAATTCCAGTGCTAATGTAGACAAAAAAAAAAAAAATCCCAAAGGAATAAGCAATGGTAAAGGCATGAGAAGAGGTATAAGGAAATTAAGATGAAGTAACAAATGACTGTATAATAACATACTTGTTCAATGCCAAAGTCTCTTTTCAAGCTTCACTCTCTTCCCATAACTTTTCCATCTGTCAAAAGCAACGGCTGCAGGAAAGCAGCCTCCAAAAATGATCTGCAGCTCCTACAGCTGTACTTTCAGAGTTGGAAGTACCTTACTTCATTAATAAACCACAACCCGCTCAACATACACGCTAGTGATTTCCACTGCCTTGTTATTTAGAGCTTTTCCAGGCTTGACATGTAACGGTTTTACAAAACAATTCTCTTTAATAACCACTGGAGCACAGCCCTGCTCTTGAAAGGGCTGAGGTCTGACAATGCTTTGCTGTGACACAAACTTAAGACTTTGTCCAAACCCTTACACAGTCCAAATGGAAAATCTGACAAGTGATTAAGATAAGAGACAGAGAGAGAGAAAAAAAAGTACGGATGACCCATTAAGGATGACAGCAGTGAAATCAAGAGCCCGCTCCTAAAACTCTGTGTGGAGCTTTTGGCAACGCATCTATGAAAAGTGGCTCGGCGTGCGGGCGTCTGTTAACTGATGTGTCAGCCTAGTTTCCAACTCGATGGCAACGTCTCTTCCACTGAAGCCAACCGCAGCGAGCGTTTTCTCCTCGGGCACAGGACTCGCCTCACCCTCACGCACCTTCAGGTGCATCTTTTGCCCCCATCCATTACCGCTCATTACTGCGCTCGCATTACCAGGAAATGGCAAAGCTCGGCACCTTACAGACGGAAACCGCTGTTCCCAGGGCAGGAGCTGACGCTGTCCTCCGCGGCACAGCGAGCTGTCCCCGGGCCAGCACCCACCGCGCACCCCAGACAGGGCCAGAGTGACATCCCGCGGGCCCGGGGCAGATGGGCTGCTCCCCGGCCGCTGGAGCTCGGCACCGCGAGGCCGCTCTTTCTTGGCGGGAGGAACGGTAAAGCGCCCAAAACGAAAGCACGGACCTTGTGGGAGGAGGCGGCGACCCCGACCCGGGGGACCCTCCGCTCCCGCCGTAAGGGCGGCACCCCCGCCCTATCCCAGCCGGGCCGGGCCGTGTCTCCGCAGGCCGCCGTCCCGGTGCCGGGCGGGGCAGGCCGGCTCCACCACCACCGCTCACCCACCCTTGATCACGTTGCTGTAGATAGTGGCTCGGAACTCCTCACGGGCCGCCCGGTCCCAGTCCTGCCCGTGGATGATCCGCATCTGCTTGAGGAAGGTGGACTTGCCGCTCTCGCCCGCGCCCAGCAGCAGAATCTTGACGAGGCGCTTGACGTACGTCTTCTCGCGGTTGAGGCACTTGTCGATCTCTTTGGACTTACGCTGCTGCTCCGCCTCGCCGGTGGTGAGCAGGCAGCCGGGGAAGCAGCCCGACAGCACGGAGCGCGACGGCAGGAAGTCCGCCATCTTAGCGAGCACTGCCAGCGAGGGAGCGGCCGCCCGGCCCGGCCCGCACCAGCGCGCTCTCTGCCCGCGCCTTCGCGCCAGCCGCCCCGCC